>SZWC01008487.1:42481-53471 GCA_023375785.1 Penium margaritaceum | reverse complement strand
CTTCATGCACAGACCTACTTCAGGCCTGCTTGGACGTTCCGTTCAGTATGATCAGGATGTAGGCTCGATTTTAGGTACATTCGAGAAGTTTTCCAACTGTTCAAAATCTACGTGATGCAAGTTTGATGCTCACTTGCGCGCAATGGGGCAAAGGAACAAGGGATGGCGGAGGGGAGTAGGGAGAGTGACGGGGGCTTGAATTTGCACAAGAGACAAGAATCAGCATGGACTGGTGACATGTACAACAGACAATGCATCCTACGTGACAAAATGCTCTTCCTCGTACCCCTGAATGTCCTGATCAGTCATGAAAGTCAAAGTGTCCATGGCTGCCGCGCTCTGAAAAGACTGATGAAAGATGATGCAAAAACCGGCATCGGACCAGGCGTTGCAGACGGGCACACTGTTGGTCCGTAGATGCGCCCATCCTTTGTGCACCCATCCTACCGCTGCATCTTTGATGTGTCGCATGTCCATGTTGATGTTGTCATCTTCCTTCAGACATTCACCAACCCATGCCGAGTTCGCCTTGCTCGTTCCTAACTTGAATGGACGTTGCAGACCCACATCTTCAGCTTGGATGTACGTCCAGCAAGGATGAAGATAATGAGGACCCATGGAATCCTCTCACGTACCCATGTCTGAAACTGATGGGATGCCTGCAGTCGCCATGCGACCAAGATGAGGAGAAGCTTTGCATGCTCGGTAGATAGCTTCTTATGCTTGCAAATGTCGATGAAGTAGGGTTCCAAGACCATGATGAACCACTATTTTGAGGTCTCAACGCTTGCCCAATGGTTGTGAGTATGACTGAAGTGTCATGCCATGTTGCGCTGCATGTAGGTGGATTTTTCTCCGCACGGATGGCATGCGTTTGATTTCCCTGTCCAAATCACCTGCAGCGGCAGAACCTCACCATTCTCTGCTGACGTGATGATGGCTGTGATCTGGCGCTTTTTGTCCTTTCCAAGCACCTTCACTTCCTTTACACCCCGTGGTGCTTGATTGTACCGTGATGATAGAACGAGCTTCAATCCTGTGTGGTCTGCGTTGACCACCAAGGAGTCTGGGATGCCATGCAGACAGACTAAAAAAGCAACCCGTTTGAACATCTGTTCTGCACATGCCTCCCAGTCATCCAGCACTTTCTGGGATGCTGTCGTCCCGCAGCGCCATGACCAGTCCAGCTTATCTGCCACAAGCCGTCGGCACCACCCTCGTGAAAACAGTTCGTCGACCCTCTTGCCGCTCACATGCGTGCCGCCACCCTCTACGATGATGGACAAGATCCAGTCGCAAATGGTGCTGGAGAGGAGCGGAGTGCCACAATCACGCATGCGCTCCAGTGCTCAGAGAATCTCTCCTTTTAGTTCTGGGTACTCTGCAAAATGCCCCTTGCGTCCACGGCTGCCCTTTATGCTCGACGACATCTTTGCTGATTCCTTGATCGGTGCAGGAGGTGTTGCTGCAAGAGCACCGGCATAGATGGGACGCAGCCGCAGTGTGCCCTTCTTGTACCAACGCGGACAGTGTTCGGTGGCAGCTTTGCGTAGATAGATGGTGCATGCAGAAGCGGGTAGTGATGGTGTACATGCTCCATTTCCTTGCTGAATGATCCGGTCCGCATGACTGCACCAAGGATGATGGGGACAAGCCCCAGTCCACACCAGTCCATGTACTTGCCCCTCTTTCCACTGTCGGTCGATGTAGAGTTGTCGGAGGGAAGAGTTTATCGCGGTAGACTCTCAACGTTGGTGATGATTTCAAAAAGGGCAGCTGCTGCATCAGCAACAACATCGTCATCAAGCTCCTGCATGAGGGATTCGAATGCAACATGGTCCACCTTCTCACATGCTCCTTCTTCTACAGCTTAGAGGGGCAATTTTACTGCATCCGCTTCTTCCGTTGCATCGTCGTTGACATCACCGTGAACGTCGCTGTCATCTGACTCATCGTCAGACAGCACAACACGATGGCTATACTTGCGCTTCGAGAGTTGCTCATGGACACTCTCGTTTGGTGATGGCTGAACATCAGGTGGTAATCCGGACACCACCACTACTGGAAGAGCCACAGGCACGGTGTCAGGTGATGGCGAGACGGATGGAGGAAGAACAAGCTGGTGCTTGCATGAAAGGCCACGTCCACGTTGTTGCTGAGGGACATGGAATGGCTTGGGTGCTGCCTGTACTCAGGCGACATTCTCACGGTGTTCTTCTCTTGTCACCTTATGAAAAAAAAGCTGTTCTGCATGACATGTTTGCAGGTTGCATGCCAGCTGTTGCTTCAGGCAAAGGTTTTAGAGTAGTTGCAGTTGTCTGACAGATTTCCATGACCAATCATTGCAACGTGGTCAGACCTTGCTGCACACGTCCCAAAGCAGGCAACGGCTACCAGCCGTTGTCAGCTTCGCGATGTGCACGAAATCGATAGCACAACAGTTAAGGCGCAAACGACATTAAAGAAACATGTGAACCGTCAGAGCTGAAAAAAAGCATCGGAAAAACACCTAAACACAAAATGAAATCATAGATGCAAGCCAGAGTAGGTGCGTCGGAAACGAATACGCAATAATGTTGTCCCTGGTCGACAAATCATGACACGCCCTGAAAAATATGTTTTTTTACGAAACGAGATTTCAGTACGGTGTTATGTCCCAGACGTACGCGAGCACATAAACATTGTAAGTGAGCATTTCTTTCATTACATTTACAGACCACAGTGCATCAAACTCAGGAGTTTTTTGCCGATTGGCCGACGGCATTTTTGCCACATGCAGAAATGCCGTCCAGACCTGACCTCCAGAGTTCGTGTTATGGGAGCCTCCGGTCGAGGCTGTGATTATGCCATCATGATGGATTCAAGTACATGTTTTGATGCTTTATGGCCGGTACAAAGGTGGGAGGCACACCTCCAAAAAATAGAAGACATACCGGTTCCACCCCAAGCACAGTGAAGCGAAGTTCTCGCCCACTACAGCCAAAGTGCCCCTGGATGGACACTTAGCCAATGAGGCAACATTCATTGGAGTCCAATGGTTCTTTGGGATGGTGGCAACAGCTGCATTCGCAAGCAAGGGCGCTTTCGGCAGCTGGGACCCCCGCTGGCCGTGCTGCCAGTGTCAGTCAGGCGTGGAGCACTCAAACGGCAATGACTCAGCCGTTTCTCCATGGATTGAGGCTTTCTTTGGAGCATTAGAAAGCTCAAACCGTGTACAACATAGTGCATGGATTGTGTGAGTGATTGCACCTTAGTAGAGGACTTCGGAGCACCGAGGGACTTTTGGCTGGCTCATAAAGGCTGGTACATAAAGAAACCTCGAGGTCACTCTAGGCTTGCCAATCTTACCTAGAGACTTCATACATTTCCTTACATTGATCGATCAAGTTTAAGGATTAATTCCTTTTCTAAGTCTCCTTTTCTTTCAAGCATTGCCTCTCAAACGGCTATTTGATCCTACAAGTCTTTCGCAGCGCACCTTGGTGCAAAAGCCACCGTGAGAGTCGCACGGCGGTAACCTCGGTCAATAGCAGTGGTCTTGCTTCTAGGAGGAGGTTGTGCTGCGTCTCAAGGGTTGGCCCACACACCAAGGGGTCGAGGGTTGGGAGGTTCATCCGAAGGGCTCAAAACATGATCGTCACATTGGGCGCCCCTCGGTTCAAATTTGGTATCGAAGCACGTGGACGTTTGCTTGGCTTTGCGCGGACCCAAGGGAGGCAGCAGATCTGCCATAACTGTGTTTGGCAAGAGTTTTTTTTCACAACCAAATGCATGGCAGCAGTGGCATACAACCAGGATTTCCTCATGGAGGAGATCAAACGTGGTGTTGACGAATCATGTCAAGAGAACAAGCCATTGCTTGCAGAGGTGGAGGTGAGGTATATCAGCCAAAGGAGTAGTGTGTTGGGGGGTGTCTTATTGGCATCCGTACCTTCCTTTCGGTGGCCCGAGCCGAAGTAGCCCAAATTCTACACCGGCAAGGGCAGTGCACGGGAGTGGCTCTTCACGGTGAACTAGTACTTCATGGCATTGGGCATTCCAGTGGGAGAAGATGCCACGAGACTAGAGTATGCACCTATGCTGCTGCAGGAAATGGCGCTGTAGTGGTGATCAGCATTGTGCCGGCCGAACGCCGCTAGGTTGCCGAATGGGCTGGGGGCCGGATAACGCCTTTAGCCACTGTTGAGTCTACCACTGGGACGGGAATGTAGCTCAGTGTATGGGCGTTGACGGAGAATCCAGAGACGTGGGAGCAGTTTGAGACAATTCTCCAGGCACGTTTTGGCCTCCTCAATGGCAGCCGAGTCGCACAGGACAAGATCAAACACGTCAAGCAAGGCGAATCGATCCAGGACTACACCACATGCTTCATGGCTATGGCGGTACAGATTGAAGACCTTTCAGACGTGGAGGCATACGACCCCTACCATGACAGCCTGATGCGGTATGTCTAATGTGAACTCGCGGTGCTCAGGTTGCAGACTTTCACTGAGCTGGTTTCAGCGGCGGACCACGTAAGCAACAATACACGTCGGAACAGCTAAGCAACACCACCACGGATGGAGCAGCGGGGTCAAGCTGTGCCCAAGGAGGTGGATGCAATCCAAGCCAGGCAACGGGTCACGTGCGGACAACAAGGACAGAGACGTTAAGTGTTGGGCTTGTGGTGAGGAGGGCAATCGCATGCTCGACTGCCCCCAGCGCAAGGCACTGCAGGGAAATGTGCACCAACAGCGAGGAAGGGATGGCCTATTGTTGCAAGTATTTCATCTACAAGGGAAAACACTAGCCCTGAAAGGCTTTTGCCAATTAAGGAGATGCCTCAAGTGCTGTTGCGGAATGAAGGTGAGGCCTGGCAGTTTCCAGGGATCATCTTGGAGCTGGTTCTTGAGATTCCGGAGGGGAATTTCAAGGGTTGAAAAGAGCTACGTGGTCTACTGGACGGTGACGCAAGCCATAGTTTCTTCAACAAAACGTTGTCGATGAGGTTGGAGCTTGTACATTGGCCAGGAACGCCAGCCAAGGCAGGGCAAGCATCTGGAGTGGTGGAGTGCGGTAGACCTCTCGTCAAGCACAAGGTCCACCTGGGTACGTTGGTGTGTAGCATGGATTTCCACACTTGCCCCATAAATGATTATGACTCCTTGATCAACTGGGATTGGATGCGCATCGTGTGAGAATGGTGCATATCGTCATGCTCAGAAATAGCTTTTGTGCTCTGATTTTTGTAGCACATAATGTTGTAGCAGATGAGGACATGAAACTGCTACGGCAAGTGGAAAATCCAAAAACTCTCACACATACCTATGCCAAGTTCCACAAACTTGGCATGCTTCAGCTGCGAGTAACACATCCATGTTTTCCACTCTTCAAAGAGATAACAGTCCCACCAACAAGAAAGATGTACCTTGTGTAATCACATGCATCTGTGTCATGTGTCCAGTCACCATCACTGTAGCCGCCAACAACCACAGAGGATGGTGTCCGGTAGCACAGTCTTATAATTGCTGTGGAAAGTACATACTAAAAAGCACGCAGTGCAACCTCAGGATACCTCAGACAAGGCTGCTAAGAGAACTGGGCCAAGATATCGACGAAGAAGGCCATATCTATCCAACTGGTGATGGCAAGATACATAAGGAACCCACTAACGCTGAGGTAATTAGCGACGTCAACTGTCTCCACCAGCTGTGATGGATCAGAAGATTACAACAGGTGCTCACTTGTTGAGATCATTAGAGTAGACACGGTGGGAATCTCAGCTAGCAAAGATGTGAAATGCCCTCCTAGACTACGAATATAAGCTACTTGATGCACATGTAGAAAGCAATGCTGATGTGCTCTTGCTCCATCCTAAGAAAAACTCAAGCTGGGCCCAAGTCCTTCATCTTGCATGTGGACTGCAATAGGGCATTAACTGACTAGAAAACAACGAGATTGGGAGAGATAATGAGTAGGTCATTGATGTAGACAAAGATGGCCAAAAAGGGCTCTGATACGACACTCAAAAAGAGTGTTCGGTCTACTGTGCTGCGATGATAGCCATCTCTCTCAAGGGTGAAGGAGATCTCCATGTTCCAAGAGTATGGTGACTACTTGAGACCAGACAATGACTTTTGTAGTGGCTATATCATGTAAATATCCTTGTTGAGACGACAAGCATGGCGAGACAACTTTGTGGCCCATTGGAAGATCCACAATCTCAAAGACATCGTGCTCCATGAGAGCTCTCATCTCCTACTACATGGCCTTCTCCAAGAGGTCAGAATCAGCTGCCTCTTGAGCCTACCAACCAGTGGTAGCCTCTGGTGGGAGTGTGGAAAGAACATATATTGTAAAGCACACATCAAAATAGCTAGGAACTGAGGAATTATGGAACTCATGCATAACCACTGCGTATCCTATTGCTGAGTTGAGATGGACCACACCAACAACGAGGTTGTTTTCGTCAAGGCCAGTGGGACTGGCAGTGGTCCCAACAGTGGAGAAGGATGTACTAGAGCATGTGCAACATTGAGAGCAATGAGAGAATTACTGTAGAGGGAGAGAACAAATCCTTCCTCCACGTGTGTATGGATTTGGGCCAAAAAAAGGGGCATGTGACTAAGAACATGACACTAGGACATCGACCGACTCAGTGGTCTATAACACGAAGTCGGGAGGTGGGTCTAGAGAGGAATGTGCCTGAGTACTGGCAGAGGTAGAGACAGTTGCCGACTCTGGAGATATCAACGTAGAAGATATGGTGACTGACGATGACTATTTGGAGGAGGCCGTCGGGACATTGGGTGGGTAGGACGGAAGAGGAGACTCACTGTCAGTGGAGGCAACAAGTGACGGTGATGTCAAGTTTAGAGGAACAGCAGAGGGAACGGTGCCCGGGGGGTGCACTTAATGACCCTCCATATCCGGAGGATGAGATAGACCCTCCCCTCCAAGGTGACAAAGTGAGGAGATAGAGGAGGGTGGAACAACATGAGACAAGACATGCGGGAACACGTCCTCAAAGAATAGCACGTCGCACGATTCAATGACACAAGGCCAATCAGCGTCCTAGGATTGCCAGGCCTTAGACAAGGCAGAAGTACCAAGAAAGGTGTAGAGTTCAGACAGAGGGCCCAGTTTTTTGTCATGTAGGCCCTCAAGGAGCAAGAAGACAGAAACACAGTCCCAAGCACGTGTGAGTCACAAGTCTTTCCGACGAACAAACCAGCGTTCGTATGGGGTAACATGACAGGGACGATGACCATGAGGTGAACAGTTTCACATCCATGTACAGTATGACATTGCCTCAAAAGAAAAGAGGGGAGGCAGGTCAGACGCAGTGAGGAGAGTGCGGGCACCATCAGCGAGAGTGCAGTTCTAATGTTCAGAAATGGCATTCTGTTGAGGTTTGTAGGGAGAAGAAATCTACATATACATCCCAAGCAATGACAAAAAGCCAAGGAGTGAACCCCATGATCTTGCCGCTACAATCACAAAAAAATGTATCCAGAAAAAGACCACATGCCATCTCAGCCTGAGACAACGATGACTCAAGGATCAAGCAGACATCACTTTTCTATCGAAGGGCAAAGGCCCATCGAATGCATAGGAATTCAAAAACTTGGCAAAGAAGATAACGCCCAACACAACCCAAGGTGTCATGGGTGAGTGGACCCATGACATTGGCATGCAGAAGATCGAGGGGATGGGAGGTGCGCATGGCAGACGTTGAAAAGGGGGACCTGTGCATTTTTCTATGAGTGCACTCGAGACAGTCACCAGGACAAGGAGCGAGGAAAGTGGAGTCATTCAGACTATGAATTGGCTCATACCGGAGTAAGCTGTCAATGAATGCAGTGTGGATGCGGCACAGCCAGCGGTGCAGCAGCTATATATGCATAGGAGAAAGTGAGTGTGCAACATGAACAAGAGCAGCCATGGCAGGGGAGGGTGCAAAGCAGAGGATGCAGAAAAGAAAATCTCTGGGGGTGCCACAAAGCAAAACGTGGCCAGTGGTGCGGAGAGAGACAGAGGAAATGCAGTGGCTAGAGGAGAAATCCATGTCTTAGTTAAGGAGAGTCCTAACGGAGAGCAGGCTCAACTGAAGAGAGGGCACGTAGAGCACAATGGGCAAAAACAGTTTCTCCTCGAGGCCCAAAAACACAATAACGCCAATACCATAGACCGGAAAACGTTGGCTGGAGCCGATGCGCACAACACAGATGTGTGTTCAAGTGTATGTCATGATTTCTACAATCATTCAACTGATGATTGAGACATTTTGGTACATACTTTCTTGGAAATTTTTCATCATGTGGATAATTCCCAATAGATCTCATTTCCTTCTCAACACAATTCCCACATTCATTCACAAAATAATTTGGTCATGAGAGGATGTTGTGATATAGCTTCCAGTGAGGGCTTCTTGAATCTTCCTTGGTTGCGCACTTTTCATGTACATTGTTAGAAGAGTGTACGTTTCAAGGTTTATTGAACGTAAATGCTTGATCTTTCATTTTTTGGAATCTTGGACCCCCATTTCTAAGATGGGGTCCTATGCAGGAGGCTGGTGTCAGGAATGTGTGCCCCTTCCCACACAACTATGCACTGATCACAATGTAAAAATTTTTCTACCATGGAAAACACTGAAAGCCACTCATATGGAAGGGTTGTGTCACATGGGGTTAGTGTATGAGGGCAGTGCAATCATTCCCCACAAAAAAAACATTAACATATTTCATAGTCAAATGAGTAGTAGAAAAGTGTCTTCTGTGGAATGATGAACCTGGACGCTTACACGGGTCTATGCATGTGCATATTGTGTGTTCAGCCTCACAAAAAAGTGTGGTATGCTTCATTTTTAGTGTGCTTTCTCAGTGAAAGTGCACTTGCAGAGCACACTGGAAAACTAAAGCATGATTTGAACATCGTTACTGCATGCAAGACAGGTGCACCCGATACCATGAACGTAAATAAACCCAAGCCTTAGCACCATGCAGGCTTCCTTTGCTTATCATATGACCTCTGTAATGATTGAAGGTTCCAAAGCCGGATACGGATCCTTGTTTCCCTATACTAGTGCTTGATTCTAGCTCAAGGCTCCTGGCAAGTAGGCTCAGCCTACTTCCCTAGATTTGCAACTGATTTCCAAATTAAGGAAACATCATCTATATGGAACATCAACCTCAGATAATCTTCAAGTGCCTTCTAAAAGCAATAGATTTCTTGATTAATGTGCCTCTCCTTTAGAAACTCTTATGTTGGTGTCAAGATGTAACAAATACTAAGGAAAGTTGTGGGCCTTGTAGGAACTCATCAAAAATTGGGCCTATTCCACCTTCAAAGACTGAAATAATTTCAGATGTGTGAACTCAAGCTCTTGGCTTGTTTCTTGAATCCCACTAAGGGCGGTTCCGCAACAGACCATTGTTTCCATGACAGGATGCACATTTTGAACATGTACCTATTCTGTGCACCTGTATTTCGAGTCAATCTTCTACAGTCCACCATTGTGGTTCTACTTGGCTCCTGCTATGTACCCATTCTATCCTTCCCCCCTGTGCCCCTTTACACGCTGGTACCAGTTCATTAGAGCGTGGTTTGAAGCAGAATTTCAAACACGGGCTCTCCCTCCATAACAAGGGAGGTATGACTTTAGATTTTTATTGTGGAGATCTTGTGTCTCTGTCTGACAGGTTTGAGTGTGGAGATTTTTCTGTTTCCAGACCCTCTTCCATGGCTATCTGTGGCCGTGGCTGGATGGGCATGAAAAAAGTTTGTATCCATCTTCCTCCTTGACGTAATGTCACCATTCAATTTCCACTACTTTCCTCATCGGATGTGGATCAGAAAAGATGGTTTGTTCTCGATAATAGTGACCATTATCTTGGCAAACCAATGACAGTCTCCATGTTTTTTGAAAGAATTCCCTGATTTTATGGCATTAAACAAAGCTGGACAAAAATTGAGGAGGAGGGAAAAAAAAACGTTTTCTCATGCCCATCCAACCGCGGCCCGTGTTTCTCTGAGAGGAAGATTACTCCAAAACCCCAACATACACCATCCTCTTACACTCGTGAATGCTGAAATCATAGGGCCCCTCCCCGAAAAAACTTCTTATGAGCCTAGGCTACTGTGTCCTCTGCCTCATGGATGAAAATTTTTCCTGTTTTTCAGCTTGCTTTCTTCCATGATTAATTTCTGACATGCCGTGAAATTGAGGATTGTTTAGGTTGAATGCATGGGTCGACGCAAGTCACATACTTCCAGTATAATCATGCTGGTGAGGAATGGTTAATCAAGGCCTCTTTGTACAACACTCTTCTAATGTAGCCTTCTGTTGTGATTTTTTCCTACATGGAACCTTGGGCCCCCACTGCTATTGGAGGGGGGGAGGGGGTGCTACTAGTACCACACACACACAAATACACCAATCACATACTCTATGTGTGATAAAATCCTACATAGAACCCTCAACCCCACACCTATGGGGGTTCCAGTGTGTGGTGATAGTGCATGAGGTCATTGTGCACATTCTCCACACAAAAATGCAATGATCATGTACTGAGTGCATGATTTTTTCTTAGATGGATCCTCGGACCCCTACTCCTATCGGGGATCTAGTGCGTGGGGCTAGTGGTGATAGTGCATGAGGTCATTGTTCACAATGTAAAAGTGCACTCAGTGTGATACTACGTGGAAGCTGAGTTGCGTTGCTAAGTCCCCTCCATCACGTTACACTGTGAAAATGAGAGTGCCATGGATATTCCTTACAATGACAGCGTACATCACACTCACACAAAGCACATCAATGTGGAGTATCACTTTGTGCATTCGTTGTTGCATGAAGGAAGCATCAACATTGTGTGGATTTAGACAGCAGGGCAGTTGGCTGACTTCTTGACCAAGGCACTGAATTGTGACTCGTTCAAGAAGGCTATGAGTGCACTTGGTGTGCATTCGTGAGGTCCTCTCTCTCTCTCTCTCTCTCTCTCTCTCTCTCTCT
>SZWC01008487.1:7223-17473 GCA_023375785.1 Penium margaritaceum | reverse complement strand
AGTGTCAGATTATTGCCTCTTACTCGTAAAAGGGGAGTGTGACCATATACCCATCGAATTCTTGATATATCCCCCATATCCATGTACCACATAATAAGTATGCCATATCCACGACTTCGTAGATTTTTGCAGCTATGCCATGGACTTGCACAATAAGAACTAGATATCCAATTTCCGACAGAATTTCCGCATGTCGACTTAGCATACCATGCAGCGTCGACATGGAGACGTAAGCAGAAGCGAAAAAAAGTATTGCAAACCCTTCAGAAGAAGAGTTTGCAATACTTTAATTGCTGTTTGTTCGCTTTTTCCATTCTTACGCTTGTATCGTCGGCCACACCGCCTGACCGGAGGGTCGTTCGTGGTCTCCTGCCCGCAACGCAATCGCGAGGCCCGTTTGCACACCGAGCGAGACCACCGGTAGTTCATAGCTTCAAGTGTTTGATTATGTTATATCATAACTCAAAGTGAGTTCGACAATGAAATGAGGAACAAAGGACCAATGTCGAACATGCATGCCTACAACTGTTAGACGCTGATATCAACAAAACAGTGCCCTACCACCCTCCACAATGGACTCATCGTTCTTAATGCATTTATATCTCAGGTAACATAACGAGGAGCCTAAAATATGATTCCGTGTCTCCTGTGCGAAACGAACACAAATATACTACAAAACTCGAAACTGAAAATTGGCATAGTTTTTGCATTGATAAAATGAGCAATTATGGAATATGTTTACATCTCTGTGAAACCCTAATATAGTTGCACGACATATGTTATACTAATAACTATACATAAAAATATACGTGTACATTTACATACACATATGCATATACATATACATATACAGATACATATACATGTACATGTACATGTACACATACATATACATATACATATAAATATACATATACATATACATATACATATACATATACATATACATATACATATACATATACATATACATATACATATACATATACATATACATATACATGTGCACATACATATACCTATACATCGACATATACATATACATATACATTCAAATTTAAATATTCATTATTTTGTTTTAGTTTATATTAAAGGGTTTCATAAAGAAGTTTTAGAGAATGAGATAGGCTGATGTACTGCTTTAGTAGTGTTTTACTTTATTTTGGAGATTTCATACACTTTATATTTATTTCATGAGCTTTTTTTATGAGAGAAGGTATCCTTTATGTTTTCATTCTGGCATAGTGGTTGTGTAGCCATGGATCTGCCAGCAAAATGTTTTCTGGCCTATCTTGAGACTAAACCACATGTATTGTATTTGTGTTCTTTGATGTGATAATGAGGACACTTAGAAGGATACCCACCGCGGAACTCGTGACTCCGCAAGCGAGGATCCGACAGTTTCGCGGGGCGGGGGTCCGGGTGGGGTTGGGGCGATGACATGTCTGCCGCCCTTCGCGATCGTGCGTGTAGCATGACCTCCCCCGCTATGCTCGATCAGCGACGCATGTCGGTGATCGAGCATGGCGAGGGAGGAGGATACCTCGTTCTTATATTTTAAAGTGCTGGATATGGGGGACATAAAATTCCGCACTTGGATATGGGAGGGTCCGCCCTTCGGGAATGTGGATATTAGAGCTATTTCGCCCCTCGTGAAAATGAGCTTGTATTTGGCCATTTTAAGGATTAAGTGGTGTTTTTGAATTCTCTCAAGTCTACGGCCTACAAACCTGAACCCCTTACAAATCTGGCCTACTTTGGTGGCTGACTTAAGAAAATATGGCCAACTTTCTTGTGGCCAAGCCTAATGCGCTATTACTGGAATGGAGTCTAAAGAATCTGGCGTACTTTGCTGGCTGACTTAAAAATCTGGCCAACTTTCTCGTGGCCAAGCCTAATGTGCTACTATTGCAATGGAGTCCAAAAAATCCGGCCACCGGATTGCCCTCTGAGCATGATGACCAGATTTGTCAGAATCCATTAAAGTAGTAGCGAAGCAAGCTTGGCCACAAGAATGTTAGCCAGATTCAAAATTCAGCAACCAACCTAGATTCGTACGGGGTTGAGGTAGGTCGATCCTAGACATAAGAGAATTCAAAAACACGGTCAGATCGGAAAAATGGCCCTGGAATTTTCATTCGTTTTTAGGAAATTTTAAGAGGGTTTGGAAGGGTTGAAATTGTGTTATCAACTTTCCTTCCATTCAGCTTTTTATTCATTTGGATTTTAAGGATTCAGATGTGCAACTCGTTGTATGGCTTAGTTAGGATTTCTCCATCGAGACACCTTCTTCCATATTCTTGTGTATAAGAAAAAATCATGACATATTTTCCTGAAGGATAGCCTTGCGTTGTAATGCAAACCACCCATGCATTATAGGTCAGTCGGAGCTCAACTGACCTCCAATGCCCAGAAAACCGGTGTCTCCTAAAAAACCTAGATCATGGTAAAACACCGACTTGGTGCACCGTCAAGAGTGGTAACCACCTCTCGCCTCCTGCACCATCGTGCATCCCACATGTGGCCACCCACAGTGGAGCAAGGTAGGGTTTGGTGGATTTCTTGTTGGTCATCAACTTTTGGTGGCAAAGTAGTTATAAAATGAAAATTTGACCTTTCCTTGCAGAGACAAGACCTACGGCTTTCGCAACTTCGCTAACTTTTCGGCAACACCACTCATGGATATTTAAACCTTAGCAAAAATGAGGACCAATGCCCACCCACCGAGGTCCAACTGTAGTGGCCTTCATCAAGACGTGTAGCCATATCATAAAAGTAAACATTCCCTACCATTTTTTTCAAGCGGCCACCATTTGTAGTTTGACCGACCTCTTACTTGGATCACCAAAACCAATCTAGACATTTGGGCAGTGCCATCTTAGGACTCTGATCATTACTAACCCTTTTTTTCTAAATGGAGTCGGTGTTTAGTCAAACGCTTTAAATTTTCCACATACATTAGTAAATGTATGCTAGACCACATACCATTTGTCGCCAATTGCCCTTGTCAAGCAATTACCAACCACCAAGGGCCAACGTTGTCGCCACTTCTCATGTATATCTTCATCTGCCTGCTGCCCATTGGTTGTTACCATTGAAACATCAACCCCTGTCTGCTACATGAACTTGCATGAGTGATGGACAAGTGCACAACGTGCTTCCGCTCAACATAAAACTGAATCCATGGTCATACACATTGATTACTGTGAAAGAATACGACATGAAACATCTCCGCCATCCGTGACACAGACAACCATGTGACATGTGCCATTCCTACGCATTTGAAACTTTGCAAATTCATTTAAGATGTTCAACACCTGGCAAATGCGATAACATAATTTGAAAAATTTGAGCCATTTGTTTGACTCTTCTAATCTTGTAAAAATATACGAAACAATTCTACAGAAAACCATTTAGTTTTTTTTTAGTTTAGCCAACGAAGTAATTAGCTAAGCATGCCAAATTCAAACAAGTAACTAATCAGGTCAATTGTGTAAAACTCTTAAGAAAACTTTGGTTTAAAACCCTCAAAAACGTGTTGGGAAGGTGTGAAAATGGCCTTCCAACGTGTCGGTCGGGCCTTTTGGCACCGCGAAGCTTGCCCTTGACCAAGAGATCGTCAAGGGGTGGTGACGTGGCAGACTAGGATCTGCCACTGCAACCCTATTNTCCACCTGATGGTTACACGTGCTTACTTTGAATATATCGGTCGATATTTCTCCCACGTGCTTTTGTTTATAATATAGTTGTTTCATTACCAATATCACGTGCAAAGGTAGCTCACACGCTACATTCCTCCCCCTTTATGATCAAACTGTCTCGGTTCGAAACGGGGATCATGGGTTGCTTGGATGACGTCGGGAGAGTGATTGGTATGCACACTCCGGTAGTGACGATTGAATGATGGGTGCCCTCTTCAAATACAAGATAGAATCATTGTGGCCAGCAATGATTATGTAAGGGCCTCAACTCTTTTGTTTTGTTTTCATAAGAGAACACCTTGATGAGCTGAAGGTGTGGGTTCAAGCTTGCTCGAGCCCACTGGGAAGTTGGTAGGGCACGATGACTCACAGCCGTCACAACTCATGAGACTAGTCTGATTACTCGTGTGCATCCCCTGCGAGCTAAGTCTGCGATGAGTCATGATCATGTATGCCATGGGCGCAAAGTGGATTCACGTGCACCGTGTGATTGTGAATGTGTAGAGTAAGAAGCATCATCGGGTGCTCGAACTCAAAGACTCAAAACATTCATGGTTCTCCCATGAGTGAGATGTATTTCATGCCACTCCCCTTCTCGAGGAGATCTATGAAGAGGGAAGAATCCCAAAGGTTTTTTCTCTTTCCAAGATGGTAGCTTACATGGCTGCGAACACCCATGTTCCATCATAGGTCTTTATCATGTATTTGCACATGTTCGATGATCCATACATTCGATGCACCAGACTGGAAGACAAATCAAGACCAAAGCCATATTTGTTTAGCCAAAAATACACCGTGGATCTCACTCCTCCCCCTTTAACAAGGAGCGACATACTAGGTGGGCGTCCCCTACGCGTGTAATGCTTCATACCCATGCTCTTGTATCCTCTGCAAGGGGTGTGCCTTGGTGGTACCCCGGAGGGTACATAGCAAGCAAACGTGCGGCCCACCAAGCACATAGGCTTGTGTCATCCACCAGCCACAGTCTAGCAACCATCTCGCTTCCATGTAGCCATGTCTACACGTGGCTCAAATCCGAGCCTCCTCGGTGGGAAAAGATAGGTGGCGACTGAACATGCCATCCTACCATGATACTTCGACCATCTAAAAGACAATGTCTAAAATGTTGGGAAGTCACATGCTTAGCATGCTTGTCCACTCTTGTCGCTCTCATGAAAAGAGCAGTGGCACAAAACCACGCATGTGTAAGCAATAATGTAAGTCATAAGCACATCAAACAACACATTTGACATCACAAACAAAGGTAACCAAGTAGCTCTGTCATCCCAGCCAAGGATAGATCCAATATGTACATGAGTGTGGGAGTTATGCTAACTCCCACCACCTCACACGGCATAGACCTCATGGTGCAAGCACACATCATTCAAGATGTTGCTAACGTCTGAAAAGAAAGTACTTGTAGTCTACTGTCCCTGTACTTTTGTATCAAAGTGGGTACCACCATATGTTGCAAAACGCCATGAGGCACACCTGGCACACTAACGTCGTTTACAAGCTTTGTGCATTGGAGAGCAGATCTTGTCCATGGTTGAAAACATGATTCATTCAAGCGTATTGCCATCAAGTGATCACATCGGATGTAGTGCTTTCCAAAGGATGGAAATACACCATAGTTTGGCACCTTTCCTCTTCCACACATGCAAATGAGGCACAATCATGGAGGTCCAAAGTTCCATTATTTCTACTTACAAGTGTATTGTCATTACTTGTGAGAGAGCTTTTCTCATTGTGGTCGTCTCATGTCGTGGAAGGAACCTAGTTGTTGTATTTCAAAGAAGTGTTGTCTCCATGTTGTTTTGGTAGAGAAAGGGTTCAAACCCTCAACGTCATGAATGCCAAGACCGATACAACCAATGTGGCCTCTTATATGGAAACTCGGCAATAAATCATGATACTGTGGCCGAGTGGTGTTTAATATGCCTTCCATCAAGCCTCGATCATGTCACAAGCTGTGTTGTCTAGTTTTGCCGCACTCCTCATGATAGAGCCGGCTCGGCTCTACGCCGCTAAGCTCCTCCAAGTAGGAGAATGTTCCTGATGTTTATGTATTGTTGGATATCCAGGGATACTCACTGTGCATTGTCCGATGTTCACCCGAGAAACTTAGTAGCAGTGCACGGACTACTCTGGGAGAGGTTGAGCTGTAGCATAATCGGAGTGTCAAAGATAGTTTATAGGGAAAAGAACCAACCTCATACTGTTAGGGAGCAAAAATGGATGGATATGCCTCTCGTCTCGTTGACATCAATTTGCTTAGACACAAGAGTTGGATCCACGTAGACAAGCCATCTTGGCTAATGAAAAATACGTCATTCCTTGCAAGTCAACACGTGGTTTGTAGGCGCGTGTGCGTCGTACTAGAGTTGGTGGAAGGAGGGTTTACACCATAAGAGATGGATATCTTTGAACCCATCCCCTTGTTTAAGTGATTGGTAACCGGCAAAGGTTCTTCTTTCTTGGAAGGATTACATGAGAAGTAAACTCCTGAAGTGATTGTGTGTTCGGTGGCTTGACCCTTTGGAGTGTTCTTCAGAGTTTTAACTGCTATGGATGATATTGCTGGAACCCCTGGAGGCCCTTGCAAGGTAGAGAGGGACTTTGTTCTTCCCCGGCCTCATTTGAATAGCTTGAGGCATGTGGTATTTATCATTTCTCTTATGCACGACATAAATAGTTTCCATTCACATGCTCGGTGATGCTCCGAGGCACTACAAAGTGAACCATGTACAAGTAGGTAGGTTGGCAATAATCACGATAGTTGATGTCCAAGTATGTCGGGTAAGCATTTTTTAAGTTGCAAAGGCCTTGGATGCACCTTGTTATGAAATACATGTGCAACATGTGGCTCACGATGTTGTCCATGAGTAAAGAAGACGTCGCACTTCACCACATGACACATTTCCAATGCTCTTCTTGAGACCAAGATGGCCTTATATGATAATGTCATGAATTCACATGTGCACATTNCTCAACGTCCTGGTCTAGTTTCTCCACCATAAGCGGGTTGATATGTCCTGCTACATGTCATAGAGGAGGTCGTCACTGTGGCAACGATCGAGAATGTTGGTACAGCTTGACATATCATTGTAAGATACACGATGGATATGTTAATAATGCAAGGGGACCTTGTCCGGGCTAACATTCTTCTTAACTATGTGCCAGAATCATATGACCGTCCTCCAGTTGTCATACACGATGACTCAATGCCGGTCATGAGCATAGGTGACCATTATTCCCACGATTCCATCATGCGTCACTTTGCTGTCCATCTTGTACATCAGCATACGCCAGAATGTAACCATGTCCATACTCTTTCACCTAGGATTCATTGTTGTTATATCCGCAGCATCTGATTGCATGCTCACAAATCCAGGGCGTTAGAGTGAAGCCCATAAATCAAAGTTGACGAGTCCACCTATCCCATGGTTATGAATTCAGGCGGCTTGTAGCATGGTCACAACGCCGATAAGCTTGTTGTTGCTCTACGATCATGCATCCATGATATGCTCCTAGAGTCAAGCGCGCGGTCGGGACATTGATTGTCACGGTGCTCCTCCAGTAGCAAACACTGAGTTGTGTTATTAGCTAGCTATAGCTTTTGCATTAAGAAGCCCATGGCTATCTTATCATGAAGCACATGGATTCGTTGTGGGAGTGCACATGACTGCATTTATCGCTTGCGAGCCCATGGCTGCATTGTCGCCAAGCTCATGGATATATCAACAAGGAGCCTAAGTTTGCATCATTTTGGACTCCATTGGAAAAATGTGACTCCAAGGAGCATCATCGCCTCATGCTCCAAGGAATGCATGTATTGTGCTCATAAGTTGGATGGTAATGGAAAACCCACACAAGTTGGACAAGAACAATGTAGCCTCCCAAAGTCACCACAGTGGCATGCAAAATCATGGCGATTCGCCTCGAACCATGGCCTTTGCATATCATAGCTGTTTTATTGACATGCATATGGATAGTCTTAAAATGCCATCTTATCCTTGTGCATGCCAGACCGTCGGGCGTCTGGACGAGGGTTTGCACATGAATTTCTTTTGGTTCATGATCCATGCATGCATTAAGAAAGGAGATTTTACACAGCTTTGAGGCATGATAACACCACAAACTGCTAGTCACTTGTTCATGGCATTGTAAGATGCCCCGTGACCATCGTGCCACCATCTTTCTACTCAAATAATTGAGAAAAGCACATAAAGTCACATAAAATCAAGCCTTGTGCACTTCATGCACCTGGGTGACATCTCATGCCCTGATGCACCTGAGCATGCCGCTGAGTGGCAAACATAACATGCAACATGAATGGCCTTCATGCAATCACATGGGCATTTGCAGTGGTGGCAGAGACGTGAGCAGCACGAAGTAGTGCCCCAGCAGTGGTGACATGCCTAAGTATAGAAATGTGTGCCCAAGTGCAACAAAGCACCCGGCAGTAGCAACATGCCCAACTGCATTGATGCACCCGATAGTGGATCTGTGCACGTCCCTGGCCATCTGTGCATACCCATGGCCGCTTGTGCATGAACTTGACCGCTTGTGCACAACCCTGGCCTTTTATGCACGACCCTGGTTGTTTGTGAACGACCCTGGCTGTCCATGCATGACCCTGGCAGCCGTGCCTGACCGTGCGCAGCTGTAAGAGGACCTTGCTTGGCTTTGGCTCGCCTTGGGCATCCCCAAAAACGGCCATGGCCCGGGGAGGACAGCCCTGGCCCACCGAAAATGGTTCTGGGCCGCGGAAAATGGCCATAGCCCACAAAAGATGGCCCTGGCCCGCCAAAAATGGCCATGGCCCGTCGCAAGCGGCCCTGGCCCACTAAAAATGGCCCCGGCCCAACAAAAACGGCCCTGGGCTGTCGAAAACGGCCCTGGACCGCCAAAAATGGCCCTGGCCAGCCATGCACAACTCCAGTTAATTGTGCACGGCCTTGGTCAGCTGTGCTCAGCCCAAGCTGCTTGTACGCAGCGTAGGAGATACGTGTGCGGCCCTGGCATGTCTTGCTATAGCTGATAGTGATGGAACTGTTGTTGTACGTGCTATTGCTGCTGCATTAACGGCTTTTGTGACTGATGTAGTGGTTATAGTTGCACAGGCACTAGTGTTTGTGTTAGTAACCCCTAGTCTTTGAGCTCAACGCAAAGGAAGTGCTACCAGCCATGGCAATCTCTGTGGCAAGGAGAAGGTGGAGGAGCTCCACGCGTGGATGGAAATGGCATCTACGTCACTAGGACGGGCCGATGAGTGAAGACCATTTAAGCAGGACACCCAAGTACTTTGGCTAAAGAAGAACTCCAATATCCCAATAGTTAAGAGTGCACACACAGTTGTCGCAAACGAATGTGAGAGCCCGATGTGTCAAACAGTTAGGGGAAGAACGATGTGAAAGAGTGAGGACAAGAGGATCAACCCGCTCTGATGCCAATGTAACACTCCTAAAAAAAGTTGACTGAAAAGCCTAAAAAATGTTCAAGGTAGGTGTAGAAATGTTCTTCCAACGTGTCGGTTGAGCCTTTTCGCAGCACAAAGCTTGCGATCGACCAGCAGATCGTCATGGGGTGGTGATGTGCTAGACTAGGATCTACTATTGCAACCATAATGGTTGTTGGAATATCGTCTAATATACTCTACATTTGACCCTACATAGAGTCGGATATCTTAGGAAGCTTCATCATACACCAGTACGATGATGGTTATTATGATTTATCCACCTGGAGGTTACATGTGCTTACTCTGAATATCTTGGTCGATACTTCTCCCACGTGCTTGTGTTCATAATGTAGCTGTTCCATTGCTAATTTCACTTGTAAAAGTAGCTCACACGCTGAAAATTCCATAACCCATCACAAACAAACCAAGTTTAGGTAAAACTAAAACATTTTTGTGCTGTGTAAAAACTGTTGGCCCCTAGTAGGAGTTGTTGAACTTTATCCATGGACTAAATAGTTAAGGAAGGACTTTGTGTATCAAATGTACGAGAGTGAGTATTCCAAGGAGATTAGGCCTTGATGTGTGGAGAGCACAGTCGTAGCGGAAAGATAGACATACAGATATCTAGAAGTGAGAGCTAGAATTTTTAGGACCATTACAATAAACACCTCCAAGCATTGCTACCATACATCCTTAGAAACACCAACATGAATCCGAGGCCACTTCGTTGTCATCTCCTAGATGACTATATTGTGCTTGCCACCTTTTGATATTTGTGGTAACATTCGTACCTCAATTCATTTACAAGAACATGGTGTACATTTTGTGATAACAAATCTACACCAACGTCCAGCCTTGTTCTTTTTGGCATGGAACCCAGGCACCTCATGAAAGTACCAAAAAATAGATGAGCATACAAACTATAAAACATTCACCATTGAGCGAGATGTTTCTTAGAAATTCTCAAGATTTCAACTCTCTTTGGATGTCACATACCTATGCATCCTTCCATATTGATATGGATATTTGCCAATATGGTAGATCTTGTAACAATAGCCTAGTATGTGTTCAATTGATCAGAACATACA
>SZWC01008486.1:94474-106368 GCA_023375785.1 Penium margaritaceum | reverse complement strand
GTGTGTGTGTGAGTGTGTGTGTGTGTGTGTGTGTGTGTGTGTGTGTGTGTGTGTGTGTGTGTGTGTGCGTGTGTGTATACATATGTATATATGTCCCCCTCTCTCTGCCACTTCCATCTGGCTCTCTTGCTCTTCGTTGTCCTCATCTTGTGCTTTGACATCGTACCTGCTCTCTCCATGACACTAGGTTTATTCTTTTTTGGAGTATGGTTTTTTGTAGCATGTACATCTCAACAGAAGATGATCCATCCAATGTAGCGAGTAGTTCATCGTTTGCAGATTGTATCAGTAGGAGTTTCTTATATCTCCCCTCGTGCTCCATCTTCCCCCCTGATGGTTGGATGTCTTTGCCTTGTTGCCTCTTTCTTCTCCTTGCTTTCCTCTTCACCCATCTTGACCTTTTTGTGTCCTTTATCTTTGTCTATGTTGGCATGAAGTGATAACTGCGCCGGATTTATGCTACAGGCTGGCGCTGTCAATTCTTGATTCGGAGGTTCTTACAAGAAGTTGCATATTTTTTCTGTGACTTGTCAGGAATATTCCACTTGTGAATCTTCCACTGTACATGCCAGTTGATTACTGGAATAATTTCACAAATGTTGTGTTCACGACTGGGGAGTGTACATGACTATGTTGGAAAGTCCAAGAGAGGAGTGACCACCTCGGTTTTCTCACCTACGTTGGACAACTCAACAACAGTCTCAGACGAGGCAGGTTGGAGGATGCAACCCTACGAGGTGTGCGCATGACATTGTACAGGCAGCACCGAGGTCGTCTGAGCCAGTACATGACCTCGTCAATGAATTACTACATCATCAACGCGTCGTCCAATGCTGGACGACGCTTTACTACATCAGCAGGTGGTGCCGTTGAGACGACTACCTACAAGGGAGCAGAAGGGACTAGACTCCCCCAAGCGTAGCATCATAAGTGGAGGGATTGGTAGCCATCACATCTTATGTCAAAGCTCCAGTGCAACTCAATGACTACTACCGCCAACAGCTCTTCAAGTCCACCATCTGCTGAAGATCGCCTCCGGCAAACCAGTGAGCCTTGCAACACTGCCATCTTGGCTAGGAGGCGCCCTGACCTCCTGAAGGCATGTCATCCTACAAGACACGCCAAGACTCTTGCCTCACGTCTAGACGATTGGCAAGACGTTCCCCCCAGTTTGGGCCAGGACTAGAGTCAGAGCTTTACTGTACATATGCTACTGTGAGACTTGTACATAGAGTTGTTGTACATGTACTTTGTATTTTCTTAATACAATCACAAACTCCCAAAAACATAGCTTTCGCGCTTTCCACTTTTTTCTTTTTTTGTACAAGTCAAGCTTGGCACACCAAGGTCCTGGCACGACAGCAAGGTCCATCTAGCCTTTGTTGTGGTCGTGCTAAATCTAACATGGTATCAAAGCATGGTCGTGCTTCTAGATAGAACAGTAACAGGATCAGCATAGTAGTTGTTGTAGCTGGTGGAGACAACATCCACCATCTCTGTACAAGTGGGCAGTAGCATCAGGGTTGTCGCATTCGTCTTGTAGTTCAACCTGCACATTGCACAACCAAAGAGGTATCCATGAGTGGCATGGAGCCTGAAGATCAAGGGGGAGGAACACCTCCCCTTGAACAATCAAGCTGTGCTACATGGTTTGCGCATGGGTCAAGAGCAAGGGCGCCATGTTGCAAATCATGCACAACGCCAAGCAGCAGCGGCACAACGCTTGGCGGAGCAAGTACAACAAATGGCGCAATAGGAAGCATTGGAGCGACGAGCTTTGGAGTAGGAAAGGGAGGCATTAAGGTAGCAGCTTGCAATGCAAGAGCTTGTTCACACACGCAGCAGTTACAGCAGTCACATGTTGCCTTGGTGGCACAGAATTCTCAACTTCAGCAGCAGCTGGATTTGACTCAACAACAGCAATAGCATATGCAAAAACACATGATGCAACAACAACAGCAACTAGAACAGCAATAGCCTATGCAGTGGCAACAACTGTCACAAGGATCATCTACTCATCTGCCTCAAGCAAGTCCTCCACCAGTCATGCAACCAACTAACCCCCAGCAGGTGCAGACTGGAACACCCGCAAATGAAAGAGTGCCTCAACAGTTTATGGCACAATCTCAAGGGATTCTTGGGGTCCCA
Organism: Penium margaritaceum; assembly: GCA_023375785.1. Lineage (NCBI taxonomy): Eukaryota > Viridiplantae > Streptophyta > Zygnematophyceae > Desmidiales > Peniaceae > Penium > Penium margaritaceum. The sequence continues at coordinate 104,220 of SZWC01008486.1, read as the reverse complement.
CCCATGGTACCATAGTAGCAGGCTCAGCCAAGGCTCATGCCATAGGCCTATATGGCCCAACCTGCAGCAGCAGCAGTAGTAGCAGCAGTTGCCGCAACAGGAGTACCACCAGTCCAACCACATGCAGCCATACCCATGCAGCAGTTTCCCATGCATGCCCAACCAACGGCAGTACAAGGTATCCCAATTCAGCGTTTGGAGAACATGGTGCCTGCAACAGCAGCATCTTTGCAGCTGCACAAGATCAAAGTTGAGAATTCTGACCGTGAGAAATTCCCATAGTGGGCACATAAGTTCAAGCAGGTTGCCAAGATTCATTGTCTGTGGGAGTTCTACAACGGGCACTATCTGCGTCCACCTGTGGGATCATCATCACAAGTAGTGTCGGAATTCAAGTTCTACACCCGTGCTACAAGCATGGTATTGGACAACCAGCTAAGTCCTTGCATCCAATAGGCAATGAGGGTGTTTGAGGAGACAGCTGAGCCTGCTCGACTTGCATGGTCCTACCTCCTACGGACCTACATGTCTGGTGACTCTACCTTCAAGTCTCACCTCATGACTGAGCTATGGCACATCAGCCTTCGCAGCTTCGACAACATAGAAGACTACATCAATAAGGCAAAGTCTCTACACGATCAGCTTGCAGTAACAGATGCTCCTATCTCAAAATCCGTGTTCGTAACCTTCCTCCCCAGTGGATTGACTTGTGACTAGGAGAATGTGAGACATGCGCTGAAGTTCAAGCAGGAATCTAAGTTGACAGAGGCATACGTGTGCAAGACGGTAATAACAGAGCAACGCAACCATAAGCTTGTAAAGGAGAAGGTCGGGCTTCTGTCCAATACACCACTTTCTTCAGCAAGTACAGCCCACGTCAACACAGCTCATCCATCATAGAAGAGCCAGCCCATGATGAACTCAGCATCTTCCCACGTCACTCCCCGACCAAGTCCAAATGCCAACTCTCGCAATGCAAGTGGTCAGCGCATAGGATCACGACCTGCATTAGAATGCCACTATTGCAAAAAGATTGGCCACAAGAAAATAGACTGGAGAAAGCGGATTACAGATGAGGCGCTGGCAAAGAAGCAATAAGGCTACCAAGGCAAAAGGCCTGGAGACAAAGGGAAGGAGAAGAAGGATGGTGACAAGGAGAAGGACACTCAGGAGTTCGTGAAGAAAGGCAACAACGGAGGCAAGAAGGAGTTTGATTACTCAGCTCCCGTGTTTCAACTCTTGGATGCATAGAGCAACGGCCTCGTTTGCTCGCTTTATGTGTGGTACCTCGACAGGGGGTGCACATCACACATCACATTTGACAGGTCCTGTCTCCACGACCTCCAGCCTAGCACAAAGGGCTTTGTGACAGTCGCCAACAATAAGCAAGTCCCAGTGTTGGGAAAAGGCATAGTGGTAGTGACAGGCTACGACGAAGCTCAGGTAAAATTTAGAGATGTTCTCTACATCCCTGAGATTGCCATCAACTTACTGTCACTCGGACAACGTATGAAGAGGGGAGCCCACATTGAGAGCAACGGCAACAATATCACCTTACAGAACAGTGAAGGGGAAGTGTTTGCCAAAGGCCGTCTTGTGCCATGCGACATGATCGGACTTGACTTCAACCCTTCCGCAACAGCAGCCAAGAAGTCTCCCTTTGTTGCCGCAAGTCTACACCAATCTTTTGGTGAAGACGTCAGCGTGTGGCACAGGGGATTTGGTCACATTAGCTACCAGCTAGTCGAGACCATGAAGAAGCAGCAGCATGTTCATGGACTTGACATCAAGGACAATCACGGCAAGAGGACTTTTGATCCCTGCAAGGATTGCGTGAAGGCAAAACTACCACGACAAGTGTTTTCGCCCACGAGCAAGTGCGACAATTTGGACAAGCTCAAGTTGGTCCACACTTACATCTGCAGACCACTACCAGCTGCCACAATGAGTTCGGGTCTCCGATACGAACCTCTGTACGAACCTCTGTATATGAACCTCTGGGTCTATTTTTCTCATCGACGATGCAACCCGATTCACTTGGTGCTATGCTCTCAAGACAAGAGACGAAGCATTGTCCTACTTTTTTAAGTAGCCGGCAATGGTAGAGAGGCAGCAAAACAGGAAGCTACAAATCCTACACTCTGACAAGGCAGGAGAGTTCACCAGCGCTGACTTCATGTCTCGTCTAGAAGACATGGGTATCGTGTAGCAGTTTTCTATGCCCTACACACCACAACAGAATGGAGTTGCAAAACGTGCAAACCACACGATGCAAGAGACGCTCAAGTCAATACTTCTTGGAGCACAACTTGACAATAGGATGTGGCCATCCGAACTCAACCAAGCAGTTTGGGTGCGCAACCGCATACCTCACATAGCATTGCCTAACATGACGTTGTTTCAAGCATGGCATGGCAACAAGCAAGACATCAAAGAGCTACAGACATTTGGCTGCATCGCTTTTTTTTCATGTGCCAAAGGAGTGAAGGCGGAAGCTGACTGTCAAGGCGTCTTGAGGCTTGTTCATGGGGCAAGCATCCAACATGAAAGGATGGGAGTTCATTGAAATGGACTCACAACGCACCATCGTCATCCGAGATGTAATACTTTTTTAGAGTCTGACACGCACAACATGGGAGGCCAAGCGAAAAACGGCCCTTGATCTTCTACAGACTTTCTACGAATCCTATGTCGAGTCCCTTGTGGAATCAGAAGAAGAAACGGCCACACATCCACTCACCCTTTCAAATCTGGATGAGGTGGATAAGGAGGCGGTGTGCGTGCGTGTGCCCTTCGGCACTCACCACCTTGAAAGCACCACCCTGGACGATGACTCGGTTGATGTACGGCATGATGAAGCCAAGACGGTGGGCGTGCAAGATGGTTCGCAACCATCGAGGAAGGTTCAGCCTCCACTCGCTGTGGACGATCGATGTTTCACACACCTCCTGCAACAACAAATGGAGCAAATGCAGGGAGATGATAAGGAGGAGTGCAACCTTGCCATAACAGCGTGTTGAGTGTTCAAGGAGGACGATGTCGTCCTTGCTTAATACTCCAGGACAAAAACCTTGCTGCACTTGTTTCACACCCTTTGAAGGAGCTCTCACTGTAGCCAAAGACATTACGAGAAGCTCTAAGTGGTGAGAATGCAGCAGAGTGGAAAGCAGCACTTGATGCAAAGTACATTAGCCTGATGGAGCAGGGGACAGGGAAACTCACAGAATTACCACCGCATGTACGGACCGTAGGGGTGAAGTGGGTTTTTTGCATCAAGACCAAGGCTGACAGAAGCATTGAAAGTTCAAAGCCCGACTTGTTGCAAAAGGCTTTACACAGGTGGATGGAAATGACTTTTTTGGAACCTACGCGCCTGTAAGTCGCTACACGACAGCATGCATCATGCTTACCATCGTAGCAGTTGAGGACTACGTTGTGCAGCAACTTGACATGAAGAACGCCTTCTTGCATGGAGAGATGGACACTACCGTGTTCATAAAGCAGTTGGAGGAATACGACGATGGAAGTGGAAATGTGTGCAAGCTGGTCAAAAGCCTCTACGGCTTGAAGCAAAGTCCACTTCTCTGGTACCGGAAGCTACAGGCAATTCTGGAGAACCTCAACTTCAGACCATCGGCCTACGACAACTCTCTCTTTCTTCACCGACCTGCAACTGACACTCGTCCAGACTATTGTGCCCTTGTGTACGTGGATGACATCTTCATCATCGGCCCATCTGCATAGTTCATCAGAGAAATGGCTACAACAATGGCCAAAGAGGTGAACATCACGCGCATGCCGTCCTTCAAGATCTACCTTGGCATGAACATTAAGCACAACCACGACTTGTGTATCTTACAGCTGAGCCAAGAGACCTACTGCACAAAGCTCCCTGAACGCTTTGATGTACCTCATCGACGTGTACCAACACCCTTAACCCAGCAACAGTTCATGCATCAGGGACAAAGGGGGAGGAGTGAGACGGACTACCGCAACAGAGTGGGGTCACTCATGCATGTTGCAAGTTGCACTCAACCGGACCTACAGTATGCACTAGGGAACCTTTCACGTGGGAATGAGACCTGCACAACGCAGGCTTGTAAGGAGCTCGATCGAGCCCTTATGTACATGAGCGCCATAAAAGACGCAGCACTCCGCTTCGGCACCTTGAAGGACCTGGGGCTCAAGTGCTTCATTGATTCAGATTTTGGAGGCACAAAGGAGGACCGGCGGAGCACTACCGGCTTTGTGTGCCTTCGGTCAGGAGCTGCAGTCTCATGGTCAAGCAAGTGGCAGAACATCATCACAGTCAGCTCTGTCGAAGCTGAGTATGTGGTAGCAACATCAGCCACATAAGAGGTGACTTATCTACTGAACCTCTATGAAGACATCGGATTTGGGCAAAAGAAGCCCACTAAAATCTACGTCGACAACAAGTCCGCGATCGACCTCGCAAACTCCACTAAATTCCAAGGACGCACAAAACACATAAACATACACAGGCACTGGATCCAGTCAAAGATCGTTGATGGCACTGTGCGGCTCGTACACGTGCCTGCTTCTGAGTAAGCAACGGACTTCCTCACCAAGACAATTCCAAAAGTCATCTTCAATCGATCCGCTGTCAAGTGCGGACTCACCTCAAACGAGCTCTTGTAGTACCGGCAAAACCACACCGAGCTCTCCGGCACGCGGAAGTCAAAGATTCACACCCTCACCATGACGGTGAAAACCAGTGGTGACCTGCTCAGATGCTTCATGGTGTATGGAGCATGTGGAGTACCACATGCAGCTGACAAGGAGAGAGGGGACAAGGCGCATGTTGTCACTAACACTCCACACGTCAACTGGATGACGTCTCCTGCATCCCCACCGCTACACGGCAACAATGCAAATCCAGAGTGTAGCAGAGCAGAAGGCAACAAGTCTCAGATTTCAGAGTTCGTTGGTGAGGAACCTGGACAAATCCCCAAATTTCAACTTTTCAATGCGCCAATGTCCTCGACATTGGCGCCGTTCAAACATCAGACTCGTAGCTCTTCTTCCACGAAGGAGCAGCTAGTTGCAGCAGAAATCCATCTTCGGCAGCTTCCAAATCAGCATCGTTAGCAAGCAGCCACAGCTAGAAATCTTTTGGTGAAAGTTTTGTTGCCGCAAATTTCACCGAAGCAGGATTTACAAAAACCTGTTGACCACCCTTCTGCCGCGGCTAGTCATCGCGTGAGACGGCGACGTCAGCAGGAATCCGCGACGTCGTCGTGCGACGAAACCATGACGCGACCGCCGAGCCGCAGGTTCGGAACGCCACCGCAGGCTCGCGACCCAAGCTGGCTCGCTCGCGCAAGCGACATTTTGCTCGCGTGAGCGAGCGAAGTTAGCATACAGGAACCCATGGTGTTCCAATCCGAAAGCCACGAGATCACCACCTCCAGCATCATTGCAAGGAAAAAGGGAGAAGACAAACAAGAAAAAAAGACAGAAATGACTGCAATTTCTTGCACAACGAAGCAAACCGGTGGGGGGGGCGCGAGGACGGCAGCAACGCACCTTGCCAAAACGTGCCCCTCACCACCGGAAGAAGTCAGCACGACGGCCGACTTCAGCAGTGCTCTCGCCCCGAGCGGTGGAAACGGTCAAGTACAAGGCCGTGGAGCAGGATGTGCGAGGGAGCGAGAACAAGACTGCAGAAAGCAAACTCAGGCACGGCACGCGGAACGACGACAGCGACGAGCAGCTCGCCTCTCGCGAGTCAAGGATCGACCGCCGTATCCATCTCCACCATTCCTAGACCAACTGGTGGAGGAACAGGACACCCGTACGGACATCGATGGCCCAACTCTCGCTCGAAAAATCCAACGCACGCACCCTGCGAGCAGCACTACAAGCCGCAATAGCAATTTCGGCACCTCTCTCGGCAAAGGAGACCACCTGCACGACAAGAAAAAATCAGCTTCGCAGAAAGGCTCGGCGAAAAGACACCTGCTCGGCGTTCTCTCTCTTGGGAATGAACTCCTGAGCAAGAAAACGCCTTCTCAAGAGAAGGATGCGACCACGGGTCGTCCTCCAATATCCAAGGGAATCAATGAGACTGTAGGAATAACCTCAACTCGCAACTTTGTTCTCCAAAACGACACACTGCACAACGGGGGAGCAACAGTAACCTTTTCTACTCCTCCTCCCAGTATGGAGCAGGTCCGAAATTTATTTTTGGCCTTAAATCCCACCCTGCTTTCTTGCCCACGACCCTTCCAAGGCAAGACAGTTATCTTCTAAGGATTTCCTCCCACAAATTTGATTTTCGAGAAGGGTCATACGGAAACCCCTGACAACCCAACAGGAGGTAGAAAACCCAAGGCACTTCCGACAGCATTAGGAACTCCACATTACGGAGTGCAAATCGAGGAGGAGTCAGCAGTCGCAATTATGCTTGGGGAAATGACAACTTTGGCACCAAGGAATGCTCCACACCATGTTGAATTTGGAGCCTGGATAAGAGCCCAAGGAGACCCGAACTACATTCTACGAGCACCCAGAAGCTGATATCGGGGTCGGACAGATTTTCTTCCGGCCGATAAACTACTCAAACTTCATCTCTGAGACTCGAGCTTCCGACGAAGATGCGGACACCCCTCTCATCGAACCAGCTCTTTTGGCTACCTAAGAAATCATAAAAATCTTCACCTCTGAGTAAAATCGACAAGGTGCCCGTCATCACGAGCACACTTATCGAGGGGGAGTGTAGGCGTGAAGAAATGATTGCACTGGCTTTATGCTACAGGCTGGCGTAGTCTATTCTTGATTCGGAGGTTCTTACAAGAAGTTGTAGATTTTTTCTGTGACTTGTCGGTAAAAATCCATGTTTGAATCTTTCACTATACAGGCCAGTTGATTACTGGAGTAATTTCACAAATGTTGTGTTCACGACTGGGGAGTGTACATAACTACGTCAGAAAGTCCAAGAGAGGAGTGACCACCTCGGTTTTCTCACCTACGTTGGACAACTCAACAACAGTCTCAAACGAGGCAGGTTGGAGGATGCAACCCTACGAGGTGTGTGCATGACATTGTACAGGCAGCACCGAGGTCGTCTGAGACAGTACACGACCTCGTCAATGAATTACTACATCATCAACGAGTCGTCCAATGCTGGACGACGCTTTACTACATCAGCAGGTGGTGCCGTCGAGACTACTACCTACAAGGGAGCAGAAGGGACTAGACTCCCCCAAGCGTACAAATATAAATGAAGGGGCTGGTAGCCGTCACATCTCATCTCAGCAATCTAGTGCATCTCAGTAACTGCTACCGCCATGTCCTCTGCAAGTCTATCATCTGTTGAAGATCGCCTCCGTCGACCCAGTGAGCCTGGCAACACTGCCAGCTTGGCTAGGAGGCGCCCTGACTTCCTGAAAGCCTGTCATCGTACAAGACACGCCAAGACTCTTGCTACACAGCTGGACGCCTGGCAAGACGTTGCCCCCAGTTTGGGACAGGACTAGAGTCAGAGCTTTGCGGTACATATGCTGCTGTGAGACTTGTACATAGAGTTGTTGTACATGTACTTTGTATTTTCTGAATACTATCACAAACTCCCCCAAAAAAATAGCTTCCGCACCTTGTTTTATTGTTTTTTGGCTGGAAACATGAATTTCTAAACCAGGTTTTTGGGGAATCTTTCACAGATTTTGCGAAGAGATGTTCTCCTTCCTATTTTTCCATTGTCGACTTAGGATGGAAAGGTGTGTGGAAACATGATTTAAATCATGAAAATCATAACATATTAGAGTACAAATATTCAAATCATTGATATGGAGACTTTAACCTTTTTGGATTCTCAATCATATCCTCTTCATGAGAAACATCAATGGCTCAAAATTTATTCCTAATTGTAAGATATGTGAATCAGTCAAAAGCCTGTTTATGATCCATTTTTCTGTTACATTCTTGCTATAGTTGGTCTTCATACCACGGGTTCAGTCTCTCGACGTGTTTGGTGTCGAGTTGGATCCCTTTCCCCCACCCCAGAAGGTTACAATGATTGGCAAACAAAAAGCCCCACTTTGTGACGGCTCACACCCTCCGAACCTGACTGACGTGCATCTCATGCACATCGTGTGGATGAGACGCACGAGTGTGAGCGAGAGAACAATAGTGGTTTTTGCCTCATCCTCTCGCCACTTGAGTAGAACCCTTCGGCGTCACAAACCAGGCCCAACACCCACCTCCCTCCAGTGCAAACAACATCACGAGCGTCAATAGCAACATTAGTAGTAACAGTAGAAACAAAATGCAGCACTAGCGCCAGCAGCAGAGGCCGCGGCAAAGGCAGCGGCAGGGGCAGTGGGATAGGTAGCACTATCAAAAACAGCAGGAGGGAGTGGCAACACCAACAATAACGGCTGCAGCGGTGGCGGCGTCAGCAGAACGTGGGTCTGGGCCTGTGTGTGCATGTGGACGTGCGCGTGGGCGATCGCGTGGGTGTGTGCGTGGGCGTGCACGTGCGCGTGGGCTTGTGCTTGTGCATGGGCGTGCGTGAAGGCGTACGCGTGGTCATGGGTGTGGGCGTGGGCTAGCGTGGGCTGGCATGGATGTGAGCATGGGAGGGAGGGACGGAGGAAAGAAGGGAGGGAGGGAGGGAGGGTCAGAGAGAAGGAGGGAGAGAGGGAGGGAGGGAGGAAGAATAGGAAGGAGAGAGAGAGAGAGAGGGAGGGAGGGAGGGAAGAATGGAGGGAGGAAAGGAAGAAAGGGGGGAGGGAGAGAGAGAGAGAGAGAGAGAGAGAGAGAGAGAGAGAGAGAGAGAGAGAGAGAGAGAGAGAGAGAGAGAGAGAGAGAGAGAGAGAGAGAGAGAGAGAGAGAGAGAGAGAGAGAGAGAGAGAGAGAGAGAGAGAGAGAGAGAGAGAGAGAGAGAGAGAGAGAGAGAGAGAGAGAGAGAGAGAGAGAGAGAGAGAGAGAGAGAGAGAGAGAGAGAGAGAGAGAGAGAGAGAGAGAGAGAGAGAGAGAGAGAGAGAGAGAGAGAGAGAGAGAGAGAGAGAGAGAGAGAGAGAGAGAGAGAGAGAGAGAGAGAGAGAGAGAGAGAGAGAGAGAGAGAGAGAGAGAGAGAGAGAGAGAGAGAGAGAGAGAGAGAGAGAGAGAGAGAGAGAGAGAGAGAGAGAGAGAGAGAGAGAGAGAGAGAGAGAGAGAGAGAGAGAGAAGCAAAGGAGAGGGGGAGGGGGAGGGGGAGGACGTATGTGCATGCATGCATGCGTGCGTGCGTGCGTGCGTGCGTGCGTGCGTGCATGCGTGCATGCGTGCATGCGTGTCCACGTGCATGGGTGCATGAGTGCGTGCATGCATGCATGCGTACATGCATGAGTGAATGCTTTTCTGCATTCATGATTGCATCGGTGTAAGCGTTCTTCCATGCGTGCATGTGTTCGTGCGTGTATGCGTGCACGCGTGCGTGCGTGCTTGTGTGCACGCTTACGTGACTGCATACGTGCAAAATTTCGTGGGTGCGTGCGTGACCACTTGCGTGCGTGCATGCTAGCGTGGCTATGTACGCGCATGTCTACGTGCGTACATGCTTGGTGCATGCATGCGTGAAGCATGCATGGGCGCATGCATGCTTGCGTGTGTGCGTGCGTGCGTGCGCGTGTGTGTGGGTGCGTGCGTGCGTGCGTGTGTGCATGCGTGAGTGCATGCGGGAGGAGGTGGGGGATGGGGATGGGGACAGGGACGAGGATAGGGAGGAGGACGGGGAGGGGGAC
>SZWC01008486.1:82721-93071 GCA_023375785.1 Penium margaritaceum | reverse complement strand
TGTGTGTGTGTGTGTGTATGTGTGTGTGTGTGTGTGTGTGTGTGTGTGTGTGCATGCGTGTGTGTGTGTGTGTCTGTGTTTTCAGGATCAAGAGGGGAGGTGTGAGGGCAATTGTGCACATGTGCACATATGCACGTGTTCATTTGCATAATGTATTATGCCGTCACATGATGTTTCATGTTGTCTCATGACATGTTGTGTAACGCATCGTGTCGTGTCACGTGGGCGTAGGCCAAGGCAATATTATACATGGTGGATGTAGGTTAACGGGTCGGGTAGGGATGGGGATCGGGATAAGGATTGTGGTGGAGCTAGAGTGAGGGTGGAAGTCGGGGTAGAAGTTTTAGACGTGCTTTATAGGTTATTGCCGTCATACGTCATGTATGGTCGTGTCGTGTCGTGTATGTTGGCATGTAGTCTAAAGGGGATAGAACCCACTGCTTGCATTGCGCCGTTGCTTCTTCCTCCCCCAACGGATAACATGCAAAGTCGTGTTATCATGTGGTGTATGGTGTTTTTTCATGTCATGACGTGTCGCATCGTGTCTATCGTCATTGTGACGTGGTGTCCATATCATATGGCATGGTGTCGATGTTGTGTTGTGTAGTATCGCGTCGTATCGTTTTGTGGTGTGTTGTGTCATGTCGTCTTATATCATGTATTGTCTTGTTGTAGGTGCTTGTTGCCATGTAGTCCAAAAGGGATAGAACCCATTGCGTACATTGCGCCGTTGCTTCTTCCTCCCCGACGGAAAACATAGACTATCATGCTATTTGTTGCAGTGTGATGTTTTGTTGTCATGCCACATTGTGTTTTGTCGTGGTGTCTACGTTGTGTCATGTTCTGTGGGTCATGGTGTGCCGTGTCGTGTCATCATAGGCTTAGGTATAGGCATAGATGTAGACTTCAGCATAGGCGTGGACCACGGTGATGTGTGATATGTCATGTCGTATCGTGTTGTGTTGTGTTGTGTTGTGTTGCATTGTGTCATATTGCGTCGTGTCTTGACTTGAAATTTCTTCTCATGGTGTAGGCAAAGGCGTAGGCGTATGCATAAAGGTAGGCAAAGTATACATGGTGGATGTGGGGTTACGGGTGCGGTTGGAGATAGGGTTCGGAATGGAGGTTGGGATAGGGATTAGGGTGGGGATACGAGTGAGGGTGGGAGTCGGGATGGAAGATGTTTAGAAGGGAGTTTTGTAGGCTCGAAAAACATAAAATTAGTCAAAGTTGATGAAGAGGAAGTCCAAAATTTGAAATGTGATAAACTTATTGTAGTTGTCAAACATTGTTCCATTATAATGTACCAAGATGATGTTCAAAAGGATACTAGTGGCTTACTTTGTTCCTAAGATCTCAGTTTGAAGATTTCCCCTATAAACCTTGTCATTAGTAAAAATGAAAACATTAGGCCTTTGACGAGTTGGTTCAATAAATAGAATGCTTCTCTAGCTAAGCAGGATAGTTTAAGGGAGAGAACAGTTTGCACAAGTCTGTATCCTCAGATATCGGGCAGGTGAGCGTATGACATTCGGTTCATAGTGAGACAACATCCCCTTAGAAAAAGTCACAGCCCACATTTCATGGTGAGGAAAAATGTACATTGGCGGTAATAGGTGAAAGATGATAATTCTGTGGACTACATAAGAAGGTTTTTTATGCATGTCTCTTGTGTCCTCAAGTTGGTTCGGCAACACAAGTCACGATGAAGAAGAATGGGAAAATGGACACATCAGGTCTTTCCTACTTTGTCGTTTTCTCAAGAATAATACTTTCTAGTCTCAAGTCTCAAAACTTGTAAAAACAGATGGTAAAAAGGCATAAGAGTCCCCAAATGTCATAATCCACCTTCATTATTGTTCTATATTGGAGAATTACATTGTCTTTTGTGTTGCAAATATGCGAATCTACAAGGTATTGGATGTAAGTAAAGCCTCTGATGATGATTGAGGACTTTGCAACAATGTAATCTCTTCATTTAAGTGGCATGATAAGCTTTTTGGACAGACATTTACCTTTCGGAGTACAGCTAGTATTTTATTGGTGAAGAAATCTGTGTGAAATGACACGTATCTAGCATCTTGTATTTGGGAACGTCACGAATCCTGTGTTGTTTTTTGGTCTTCCGCACAGAAAATCGAGAAACTCTCCCACAGGTCAATTCTTGGCCACGGACCGATTACAATGGGTTACTATGTAACCCAAAAATCACACTTTCCATTATAGGGAGGTTTATTTCAGTTTTGTGAGTATATTTGTTTTTTTTACTAGCTTTGGAGACTTGTGCATTTTATATACTACACTTCAAAACAGATCTTTGTGTTCTATTCCTTTTATTTTTGGATTACAAAGTATTACTCTTCATTTCCGTTCGTATGCCAGTTCTTAGCTTGTGAGTGGGACCCCTGTTTTCGAGAACGAAGTATAGTGTTGGACAAGAAAGACCAACTGACTATAAAAGCGGGGGTGTGACCATATACCCATCGATTTCCCGATAGATCCCCCATATCCAGGTATCTCTCTTTAACAGCCCCATATCCACATGGCGCGGACTTTATGTCTCCCATGCCACATGCTCGCTCTTTTCGATCGCCATGTCCAGGCGTTTTTTAAAATGAACGCAATGTCCACTACATTTGTTTTGACAACGACATGTCCAAAACGCAATGGACGCTGACATGCACTTCGGTAGAACGGAACCGAGGCGTACGGGCGGTGACTTGGTGCGGCTCCGACAGTTTGCAATTTCACCTGAGAAGTAAAGGACAATGGAATAGGAGACATCCTCCGAATACAGACAAGTTCGATCGCCGGGACATGAGGACGAATGACTACTGTACTCGCAAGTCGAAGTGGCAGCAGCCTTCCGGGGGGTGGTGGGTTTGTTTTGCAAACCAACTTGTCTACGCCGTGAAACGCCGCCATGATGTTCATATCAGCGTCGAAAACGGTCGAAGAAGAATTGTTTGACGAACGCCGCCAAGAAGCGTGATAGGTCGTTTCACTGTCCACCGGTGATCACCGCGAATGGACGCTCCATCTGCCCCTGCCACGCTCATGACGCTTTGCTTCGTACTCTTGCTGACTGCGTGAAAGGACTTGAGTTGAACGTATAAACCCAGCGGTTTCTCCGAAGACTTACAGGTTGTTCGCGTAACTCGCGCGATAGGGTTCCACTTAAGGACGTTGGACATGGACCGGATGAACGTACAACGCCCACTGCCTCCGATGCTACGTTGGGGTAACATCGAAGACGGTCGACATGGTCCATGAGATGTGCTCATTCCCGTTCCACCGAAACCAACATGTGACGAGGCTGAGGCTGCATGGCGCCACCTTAAGGCTCGGTGGGACGCCATGTATGACCATGCGTCGCTGAGTCCTCACACCATGTTTTGGGTATGCGCGCTCCAACTAGCCGCCCAGTGTACGCGAAAAGTGACTGGCAGCCGTGGGTGCAGATGCATCCCATGACGTTGTCGCGTATGTGACCCCATGGTTCTTTCGTCATTAATCGTCAAGTATTTTCTATGGGATGCCCAGGATGTATGCTTCATATTGCACACGGTTTAATAACAGGAACTCCATATGAAGGAACACTGTAGACTTCTCATTACTACAACTTACAGGGAAGTTGTGACACTTTAGTGTCTAAATCACTAGCATGAACTTTTCCCAATACCGTGGTTGTTTTGTTATTAATCATGTACTTTTTTAAATGGGATGCCCAACTACGTCTCCAGCCTAATCAGCGTCCATTCCATTAATACACTTTCCACACATTGGTTGAAGTTTTTGCTGTTGTTGAGCTTTTACTGGTGTGATGTTATGGATACACACTTCATATTGCACACGGTTCAATAACAGAAACTCCATATGAAGGAACACTCAACACTACCCAATACTACAACTTAGAGGGATGTTCATACCCTTCAGTGTCTCAATCCAACATTCCACATCCACAGCACTCAGTGTGCACAGCCACTGATGAAAGGACCTGGAAGTCCACTGACCAACCATCGCTGGACCGAAGGAGGCAAAGAATGGATCCAGGCCATGACCTCACATGCCGGACAAAAGTTTCCAGTAACACTGCAACCATGATGGTAGCAGTCCATAAACTCCAATTCTTCTTCAGTGTCGGTTGAAGTAGAGTCTGCGCCCTCTTCGTCCCAATCATTTACGTCGTAAAAGACATCTTCCTGCTCGTCCTCACACGCTCCATCCTTACAAGGACACATATACATCTTCACAATGTGCACTGGCCTTGTTCTCCACTCCTTCCACGTCATGACAATGTATGTCACTCCCGCACCAGCCAGGAATGAAGTTACACATTCCATGGTTTGTGTGTGGATGCCAAACGTTGTTGACTTCAGTGAACTGGTGAAAAAGAGAATGAACCACTCGACTCTCTTTGACTTTTATAGCTCACTTTGGCAACACTTTTGTGGGTAAATGTTTTAAGTGTATCCGTTTTGGTTTAGGATTTTTGTTATAAGTGTATCTGTTTCATTCACAAAAGCCTGGGTTTAACAAGTGCACACAAGAGAAGATGCATGATTTTTACAAAACATGTGAACATTTTATTCAACTCCATGGCGTTATCCAAACTATTGCACCCACCGCACACCTACTGCACTACAACCACACTGAAGCTACCCCTGCCACATTCCGCCTTCAGACAAAGCTGGACCTCCAGCAACCATGGAGCCCCATTGCTGGATGGAAACCACCGAACACCTGCTCCTATGGGTCATTCCAGTCGACACCGTTTCTCCTTAGCCATGACCTGCAACAGACACATAAGAACAATACGTAATGAATGAGCACATTTGCATAACTGACAAATGAGAACAAACTGTCCTAGCAGCACAAACATAAGAAACGTCCCTACATGTTACAACACATCGGGCTCGTCATCCCACTCCTCTGTGCACTCCTCCCAACCGTCCATGATGCATGCCCGTTGCTGTTCACGAACTGTCCTTGCCTCCCACTCCCTCTGCTGCTGCGGGTCTCTGAATTGGTCGCCGTCCTCGGCCTCATCGTCATCTGAGTCATTGAGGATGTGCCGTTCTGGGTCGTAAATCTCCTCCTGCGCAGAGTCGTAGTCTGCTGCCTTGGGGTCATACTCAGCGTCGTCTGTTGGTCCACCCGCTGCTCCTGTTGCCCTTGCAGTTGCTGCCACCACTGCAGAGGCAGCAGCAGCAACTCTGTCAGCTGCTTCAGAGGTGCTCCTGCGCCTCGCCTACCCCGCCCATCCCCAGCCTGCGCCAATGCCAAGCACGCTCGTCCCTGGACTGGTTGCTGCTCCAGTCGTGCTCCTGCGCCCTGCCTGCCCCGCCCATCCCGATCCTGTGCCAATGCCCAACACGTTCGTCCCTGGGCTGTCGTCGGAAAGTAGGACAACATTTTCTGCTGCAGTACCTCCACCTTGTGAACCCCCTGTGGTGCTTCGGGGGGTACCAGTGGCAGCTGCGGCGACTGCTGCTACTGCTGCTGTAGCTTCATTCTCCGCTTAGGTCTCTGCTGGGGGCCACCTGCCGGCATATGCCTCTGCCCTCATGGCAGCTTCTGCGCGCTGGAGTCGCCGTGTCAGAGCATTGGCTGTAGCCTCAACCGCAGGAGCCACAGCAGGCTCGTTCGTACACTTTTTTCTCGTGTGACCCTTTTGGCCACAGCGCGGGCAAATGTAGTTCTTGCGCCGTTTGTCCTCTCGTTACCACCGTGCACTCTTCGGCCGTCCGGCTCCACGCTTAGGTCCTGGCTGCTGCCACAGCACACCCTCCTCGACTTTGAGCGAAGCTGGGTTAACACCTGGCATGGGGAAATTGTAGGTGCGCTTGTAGGCCATACGCGTGATTCCCACGTCGCACAGTGGCTCGGCCTGCTCCCCACGTCCGATGACGAATGCGCACGCATGTGCACATGGCTGGCCCCACTCCTTCCAGGCACCGCAGGTGCACGTGCGGTCCTGCACGTTCACCTTGCGTGTCCTGTCGCTCGGACCCGTCACACTGCAACTCTGCGGCCCTTCCTCCGTGACGTCGTACGTGTGCGCAAGGACGCAGCTGTTCAGAAGGCGCTTTGCTGGTGTTGGCGCCAGTTGCCCCTCGCACGACTTGCTCATCTTGCGCCTCTCTGCAAGCAAACGCTGCACCCATGTGTACAGAGACACAAAGCAGTAGAACGGGAATAGTTTCCTGCACTCAACGATGCGGGGGTTCAAAGACTCCGGAGCGTTCGACGTGGTGTGTCCACCATGGCCGACAGGACAGTACAGCCTGGCCCATTGCTCTCTCGGTATGCCGCCCACCCCGTCTGCTCCAAGGAGATACACTGCAGCGCGGGAGTTCACTGCACGCAGTTGTTCTTCACACCTTGTCCACTCAGCGGGAGTCAGCGCATGTGCCAGTCGCCAAAACCAGTAACCTACTTGTTTGCCAAACTTCTGCCTTATGTTCTGCCGCAGGTGGTAGCAGCAGTAGGTGTGGTGAGCCCCTGGCAACTCCTTTTTGACAGCATTCAACAAACCTTTGTCACGGTCCGAAATGACGACCGTACCCTTCTCCGCTACTGTGGGGTAGGCTATTGCCAGCTGTTCCAAAAACCACGTCCAGTTGTCTTCATTTTCTCCATGCACCATGGCCCACGCCATCGGCACGGCGTTGTCGTTGGCGTTGAAAAATTGGCTGATGAGGAGCACTTGTTTGTGGCCATTTTTTAGATGCGTGCCATCCATCGTGAGGATTTGACGTGCGTGCTGGAACCCGAGGACGGTGGCACCAGGGGCGACAAACGCTCTTGTGAAAACACCCTCCGCTATCGCCTCCGCAACAGCATGTGTGTTATGGTCCACCCGCTTCAGCTGCAGCGCACACAGCACATTGTGCTAGCTTATGTTCACAAAAGCCCGGGTAAACAGGTAGGCCACATGCGGAACCCACGTATCTCGGCGTAGTAAAGTGGGAAAAGGCTCCAGGATAAGGCTTTGGGGCCGATGAGATGTTCCTGCGCTTTCGTCTTCGCCCGGTACATGGTGTTTTTGTCTACGGCCTTGCCTGTGGCTTTGCGCACAACAGTAGCCAACATCTTCACGTCTGCTGTGGGATTCCACTTCAGCGTCGACTCAATATGACGCGCCACCCACTTCACTGTCTTCGCCGGGTCTCCACGCCCAACACCCGGGACACACTTATGATCGTCGACAAACTCGTCCACGACTACACCAGAACCATTTGCCGCAACATGGGCACGTAGCAACCACGGGCAGTCTTTTTCCTTGAACTGCCCACACCGTACAGTGAACCGCGTCTTCTTACTGCGTAGCCAGCGAATCGTCATTCGGTTTGTGATGGCGTAGTCGTCCACTGCAGCGCGCGCCTCAGCCATGTCACGGAATGACATCCCACCGGGAAAAGTAGTTTCCGCCCTTCTACGTTTTGGGGCCTGACCAGACGGCTCATCGTCAGAGGAAATTGCAAAACAAACAAGGACATGGCAGGATTCAAAACCTGGATCGAGAACCAAGTATTCTTTACACCAAGGGAATACGTGACTGAATGTTTACCAGCTACATGAATCGGTCGGGACAGCCTCAAAGTGTCTCGTGCTTGTTCGGGCGAGATGAGGAGCACCTGAGCACGCTGCTCATGCTCAAAGTGCTCGTCGTACACGAGGTTTCGAGAGGAAAGGGTTTGGGGCACGAGACCTGGCTCGTTGAGTTGCGGATGTGAGAGACCACGGCGTTCAGAAACCACAATAGCGACGCCTGACCTACGCCTATGGGACGCAGCCCACTGCAGCTGGGCAGCCATGTTGGACGACCTGGGTACATTACATGTAAAATCAGTAGTTAATACACTAGATACCCATTCTCACCGGGCTCAGAGGCGTCCACAAGCGCTTCCATGGCGCGCGCCTGTCCTTCGTGGTGGGTCTCTCCAGCATGATGGGGCCTTGGACGCTACTGTCGATAGCGGTCGAGTGTAGGGTCCAATGCGTGACCATCGGACACCGTGGACAGGACGCTGGAACGCGATTGTCCCCCGGCCAGTCGTTGGCGCAACGTCTGCATGGTACAAAAAATAGACACCGTGGCACGGGTTCGGGGGGAGTTGACAGTCCTCGTTCATGCACGAAATGCGACTCGATGTGTCTTGTTGCCTTGCGTAGAGTCGGCGCATGGAACGTCGCGTTCACGACGAATTGACAACAGTGGACAGGCTGGCGGTTGCTGACCGCGACAGCCTGCGGCATGACGTTGTGCGCCGTGGTTATCGGTTGACAATGCCGATGTCTAGGATCCGTTCCTTCGTACGACAATTGCTTCTTTCCTGAATACCGGCTAAACGCAACGGAAGTCCGACAAGTTCCCTTGGTAGAAACATCATCCCCCCGTAATACAATTGCTGTTTTGAGGGGTGTCCAACATATTATGCCTTCGTGCGAACA
Source organism: Penium margaritaceum (assembly GCA_023375785.1). Lineage (NCBI taxonomy): Eukaryota > Viridiplantae > Streptophyta > Zygnematophyceae > Desmidiales > Peniaceae > Penium > Penium margaritaceum. Next base: position 84,614 of record SZWC01008486.1, on the reverse strand, counting down.
CTATTGGACGGTCTCATTTTCCGCCAACATAAGAGCGCTGACCCTTAGCCCGCCGTTTACGCACAACGGACAATACACTTTTCACGTTTCGGGCAACGCGCTTTTTATTCAAAAATTAATAACCCCATATCCACACCTTACAAATAACAACGCCATGCCGGTATGGCGTAGTAATAACGGGTGTAGTGGGCATGGCGGTGTTTTCGTCGACAACCGTGGACATGGGGTTCTTATATTTTAAACTGCTGGATATGGGGGACATTAAATTTAGCAATTGGATATGGGAGGGTCCGCCCTTCGGGAATGTGGATATTAGAGCTATTTCACCCCTATAAAAGTCTCCTTTTGTTTTTGTAACAATGGAGAGTACATTTTTCTCTCCTTAAAATTTCAAGAATGCAAGTACATTGGGATAAGACAACATTCGAACGGACCAGGACCAAATGCTGCAAGGATGCATCCAACCTTGTAGATGCGCAAGGAATGGCAAGCCGGGGCGTCCTATTCATATCCTTCTCGCTACAATTTTCCACAAATGGCTTCACATTGATGAGATTTTCTCCACAAACTGGGACAAGGACATAATAACATCCGCCAATATCAAGTGAGTTTCATCTAAACCCTTTCCCTATCCAGTTTGACAAAGTTAAGTCTGCATGGACAAAAGATTGAAACTGCATCACATTTAACATACGAGCGAAGGAACTAATATATCTAGGAAATCATAACAAATTATTGAGAAATCCATGGATTAAATGTAAAGACAACTCTTAGGGTAACATGAAAAACAAATCAAAGCCATGTCTTCCTTGATGGTCATGCTTAGTAGTTCACATGAATTGATGATCAAGTGAAGAGGAAGGGGTAATGTTTCACCCCCATTGTTGCAAGAGTCGCAATGGAGCGAAAAGCCCAATTTTCTTGACACACAAACTCCCACTGGGTGATTGACTGCTCTATATGTTTGTGTAGATGAATCTCGCAAAAACACAAAACCCGAAATCTAAAACGAAAATGAGTGTTGGAAAAAAAAGTAGGGTTCCTCGCTTTCTTACAGTCGAGCAACAATGACTTCTTTGCTTTATTCCCAAACACGCAACCCCACACTCATCCATGGAACCCGTGTTCAAACCCCACCCCAAATTTCATTTCAAGTTTAACCTTTGGGCAAAATAGCTTGAATATCCATTACCCCGAAGGGCGGATCCTCCCATGTCCACAAGCGAAATTATACATCCGCCATATCCATCACCTGAAAAAATGAATGAGGTATCCAGCCTCGCTTGCCATGCTCGATAAGCATCATGCGTCGCTGATCGAGCATGGCAAGGAGGGTCATAAGACTGTCGCTCGATCGTGACCCTCGCTCCCTCGCGAGATCAAGATCGAGCGATGACCCTTTTATCTTAAACTTTTTCGACACGCAAACCCCTTGTTAGGATTTAGGGTTTTGTATGTTTTGCGCAGGCGGAGCCCGCGCAAATCATGAAATCCTACATCGTAATAGGGGGTTTGCACGTTGAAAAACAAACAAGAAAAAAGGTCATCGCTCGATTGCAATTGAGCAAAAACGCCCATTTCAGATTTTTTTTCATGGCACACAAAACACCTGAGGTTTGCAAGAAAAACACTTTCAAACCCAACCGCGAACGGCATTCGGGGTTGAGGGTTTTATTTTTTGCACAGGCATCTGCTGGGTGTTGTGGTGTGAGTTGTTTCCGTCCATTTGTACAGCTTACTGTGACCACTCGGCCGTGTCCATGCTCGTGCAGATCCCTGATGCGGGCCCAGCTGGCACCGGAGCACTGACGGTTGGTGGATCCAGCCACCAGCAGCTGCCAGACGATTGCCACGACGTTCCGGGTGCTTGCTGGGGTGCTCTGCAGTTTTTCT
>SZWC01008486.1:41856-60591 GCA_023375785.1 Penium margaritaceum | reverse complement strand
TTGTGCTATGCAGACTGCACATGCATACCGAGCTGCTCTCGTGGGCTCATCTACAAGAGCCCTCTCATGACAGGGAGCGAAATGGATGTAACATCTGGACAGGTTCAGGCATGCTCCCAAATCTCAAGTATAGCCCCGGCTCCTCCCGAGGGTTCAGTTCTAGACTCACTGTCAAATGTCAATGGACAGCAAACAAAAGTTGCTCAGTGGTCTGCCCAGAGGACTCAAAGAGGTCTACTTTTTGTTCTACTTGTTTCACTTCTTGAAGTTGCCCTATGATCACATGGACGTGTGAGAGCATGTTCCTTGCTTGCACTGTTTCTGTCCTTGCTGCAGAAAACGTCTCCCTTTCTTCATCCTTTCTGTCAGTCTTCTTGGTGATTGAGGAGAATACTGGCTGTTCCAATGGGTAGGTGAGGAGACTTAGGATCTTTTCTGTGCTGTGTTTGGAGCACCTCATCGGTGCTCACTGACTAGGCTGCTGGGAGGCTCAACCGCTTCTTCGACACCATCAGCCTTTGCAGGCCCATCCTCACCTATTGTCTGGAGTTTTTTTTCGGCGACCAACTCTTGGGAACCATTTTCGCAGCAGTAGAATCCGTATTCGTTCAAGACCTGGTTCCGCAAAGTTTTTGTTTTTGCACCGCATGCTTCTTTCGATTCGTCATTCAGACAATGGACGGGCTCGTACAAATGCCGAGTTTTGCCCAACAGTTGTTTGGAAGCCTGGATCTAGGAGACAGGGACGCCCTGTCCCTCTTCCCTTACACGACTGTGTGTAGCACCACTGTGGTCAGAACGCAACTGACGACGTCCTTAACGGAAAAGTGTGTGTGTGGACTAAGAGTGAGAAAACGCACAAGAGTGTGCAGCCTACGGGGTGGAACTTGATAGTGGAGTCCACCCGTCGGCCGGCGAGAGGAAGCTCGTTGGTACTCACTTGGTTTTTTCGCATCTCTCATTGTGCTCCGTTGTGTCCTCCCGGCTTGTGTACATCGGCGTGCAGATGACTGACGGCGAGACTCGACGCTGATGGAGTGTCGTCCGGTGGAGCCGACGCACGCTGAGGTCTTCTCGCAGTTCGCTGAAGCCTCCTCTCTCCGGCGACGCGCTCAGCTCCATCGGCAGGCCTCCTCGGCGGTCGTACTGCCGGCGGTCATTGACACCGCAGTTGCCGCTTGCATGCGTCCAGCGCGTCCCATCGCGTCTGCATCGTCATACACTGCATAGGGTCCCAGTTGCATGTTGCATGGCCCTGTTTGGCAGCATAAACCATTGTGGGCACCATCTGGGTTTAGGCTGCCATAACTCCTCGCTACTATTTTTCTAGCAGATTCTGACCGCACGGCTGCGTTCGCAGCGTCGGTATTATGGTATGGTCCAGTTTTCAGGCAAAACGGACGACGCCCGGGTTTTGGGCTGTCGGCTGCCTGGCAGGCCTCACCGAGAAAACCTGCCAGCCTGAACTGAGCTATTTTCTGATTGGCTGATGAACTGAGTAACAAGCTCTACAGAGCTGAGGGGGGCCTAGAACTTGGAGGGGTCTCCCATTGTTGTTCATTCTTCATTCCTAATCAGTCATTATCAGTTTTCAGCTGCTTTCTGGCGCTAACTCTGGCGTGCGCGTTTCTGAGTAACAAAACCCAGAGCTTCTAGACTCTAGAGCAGCAGACTGAGGGGGCAGCTGACTTAAGCAACGAGCGTGGAAGCCCGCACGCTGCCTCCGATAGCATTGACCCTCCTGGTGGCGGCGTCAGAATTTTTCCCACGGCCACTGGGCCAGGGGAAATGCTGCCGAAGTTTTTCGGCACCACTGACCCCCACGCGTGACGCGAGGAGGTGAGCGGCAGGCGGCGTCTGACGGCTGTGGGCGACGACGCACGCGGCAACGTCACCCAGGTGCAGTGACTGGCACCACCAGCAGTTGAAGGCAGAAGCAGCAGCTCGCAGCACCTTGTAGCAGCAGCAGCTCGCAACAGCAGCAGCAGTAGCTCGCAGCAGCAGATGTCCTCTGGCGTTGGCGGCGGCGTCCTTGACCCCCTCGCCGCTCTTCAGCTACAGCTCACCGCCTTGACGCAGCAGCTTGCGGCGCTGCAGCCATCAGCTTCCCACACTGCTACCGGTGCGCTGCCATCCTTCATCCCTCCAGGGCACGCCAGCCCAGCTGTGTCCGCTGCCACGCACTACCTAGCGCAGCAGCACACTCAGCGCCAGCGGCAGACGGTGACCTCCGTCCTTGGCCCCACTCTGGGCGCCGGCCGGAGGCAGAAGGACTTTGAGACACCGCCGCCGCCGCTTAAGGCTGGCGAGCAGTTCCGGAGCTCGGAGCTCAGCTTCCGGATCTGGGCGCAAGGGTCTATGGGTGTACTACACCCATCCCTATGACTCCACCCAGGCCGACCAGCTGTATGACGCTGGTCGCGCCGTCCGTGCCCTCGTCCCAGTCGCCCCTCCGGCTTCCCGCCTGGCACTGGAGCCTTACCTCGGCGACTTCACCACTGGTGCCACACCGGACCCTGCATCCGCATGGCACATCCTCACTCGGCCTCATCGCCTGTCCAGCGACACTGAGATCAGCCGTCTGCTCCGGGAGTTCAACTCCCTGCGCATGGGGGAGACCGAGACGGTCACTGCCTACTGGCAGCGGGCGGAGGACATCCTGCGTCGTCTTGGCACATCTGCTCCACCCCCTCTGTCAGCGCTCCTCACCATCAAGCGCGACGCCACCAGCGCGTACGCGGACGTCTTTGTCCACTACCCCCAGGACGTCCTCTCCACCATGGCGACCCAGGGCACCCTCATGCCCTGGGCATACGAGCTCTTCCTCCGCATTGAGGAAGCTCGCCAGGAGTCCGAACTCCATCGCACGGAGGCTCTCGCCTCCGTGGCCATCGCCTCCCCCGCCACAGCTACATCCGCCAGCTCCTCCGCCAGCTCCTCCGCCAGCGCTTCGCCGACGGGGAAGAAGAAGCGTCGGTGCAAGAAGGGCAAGAATCAGCAGCAGCAGCAGCAGCCGTCGACCGGGTCTGGCAGTGGTGGCTCTGCCTGCCACAACTGTGGCCAGCCTGGGCACGGGTGGTACACGTGCCCACTGCCGACGGACGAGGCGCGCGTCATCGCCACCATGCGTCGCCAGCGGGAGCGCCGTCTCGCCTCTGCCTCCGTCGCTGTCGCCAGCTCTGACGCCTCGACCTCGTCCAGCGGCTCCACCACCCCGATCGCCTCGCCAGTCCCGCAGACACCGACTCCGCAGCCGTCGGCGCCCCCGCTCCCTTCGGCGATTCCGTCCTCCTCCTACCCGGGCTCCGGCGCCGTCACTCCGCACTCCGTCTACGCTCCCGGGCCCTCCTCACGTGAGCGTCAGCTGGAGCAGTTTATCGCGCTCCAGCTCGGCCTGCCTCGCCCTCCTCCCCAGGGAAGTGCGAGTTGCGTCACCTCCTGCTCTCCTCCCCAGCCCTGCATGACTGAGACTGAGTTGCGGTCGTGTCCCGTTTCCTCGTCTGTCTCGTCGTCGCCCGTGGCCTCCTCCGCCTCTCTTCTTGATGATGTTGCCTAGCTTGACGATTGGCAGTCCCGTTTCGCGCCTCCGTCCACCGCGTCCGCGTCCCTCGCCTGCTGCCATGTGACCGTTAGCGATCTAGCGACCCCGGTCCAGGACCCTGCTGAGACCTGGATCATTGACTCCGGGACCACGCATCACATGACGGCCTCTCTTGAGGCCTTCAGTATGCTCGGTCCTGTCGGCGATGTCTCCGGTGTCCGGACGGGCTCTGGACAGGTGTTGCCTGTCCGTGGTGTTGGCGTCGTTCGTTTTCGTGGTCCTACCGGTGACGTCTTTCTGACCGATGTCCTCTTCGTCCCTGGTCTCGAGCTCAGCCTCCTGTCCGTGACTGCACTTGACCGCATGAGCATGGATGTTGTGCACTCGCGTGGTGTTGGCACTGTGTCGTTGCGTCCGTCTTGTCCTGTCGTCCTGCACGCCACCGCCCGTGGCAACCTGTGGCATGTTCCTCGTCTCTCCTGTTCTTCTCCCGTCTCCTCCTCGTCGGCCGCCACAGGCCATGTGCTCGTCACCAGTACGCTTTCTTCTCAGCACACCCGCCTCTTGCACCGCCGCCTCTGCCACGTCCACTCTGCCGCTGTGGACAGCATGCTTCGCACCCAGCCTGCCTCGGGCCTAGACCCGGAGACTTTCCCTCTCCCGTGCCCCACTGAGTGCATTGACTGCGCTCAGGGGAAGATGCACCGGTCCACGTACCCCTTGTTTGCCTCCCGTGCATCTGCCCCTCTCGACCTTGTCCATTCGGATGTCATGGGCCCTCTCCCCACCGAGTCGGTCGGCGAGCATGGTCGCTATGTCCTCACCCTCACGGACGACTACTCTCGCTATCGCTGGGTCTTCTGTCTTAGGCAGAAGAGCGATGTCGCCCGGGCCATCCAGGACTGGCTTGTCCTCGCAGAGCGCGCGTGTGGCCGGTCCCTTCGCCGCTTTCGCTCCGATCGCGGTGGCGAGTACATGGGTGAGGCCACGACTTTCCTCGCCTCCCGCGGGATCCACCACGAGACATCGGCGCCCTACACACCCGCCCAGAATGGTGTCTCCGAGCGGTGGAACCGGACCATGGCCGACGCCGTCCGCACCATGCGTGTCGAGTCCGGTCTCTCCGAGGGCTTCTACTTTGAAGCCATGGCCTACATGACCTGGGTCTGGAACCGGATTCCCCACGGTCCCCTTCCCCGTCAGTCCACGCAGTACCAGCATTGGTGCGGTCAGCGCGCTGACCTCCGCCTCGCTCGCGTCTGGGGTTGTGTCGCCATTGTCTGGCTGCCCTCCCCGCTGCAGGGGGGCAAGCTCGCCCCCCGCGGCCGTCCATGCACCTTCCTCGGTGTCTCTCGTCAGTCCAAGGCCTGGCGCTTCTGGGACCCCTCCCGGCACTGCAATGTCGAGTCCCGGGATGCCCTCTTCTTCGAGGACCTGTTTCCTCGCGACCTCATTCGCTCCGGCTCGTCTGTGTCTATCCCGTCGCGTGGGGGAGTGGTAAGTCCGTCCTCCGTCCTACCGCGTCCGGGTGACACATTCTTCGGTCCCTCTGAGCCGGCTGCCCCAGTCGTGTCCGCTGGTCCCTCCGGGCCAGCTGCCCCAGTCGCGTCTGCTGATCTGTCCGGGCCAGCTTCCCCAGTCGCGTCCGCTGGTCCCTCCGGGCCAGCTGCCCCAGCCGCGTCCGCTGGTCCCTCCGGGCCAGCTTCCCAAGCCGCGTCCGCTGGTCCCTCCGGGCCAGCTTCCCCAGTCGCGTCCGCTGGTCCCTCCGGGCCAGCTGCCCCAGCCGCGTCCGCTGGTCCCTCCGCACCAGCTGCCCCAGCCGCGTCCACTGGCCCCTCCGGGCCAACTGCCCCAGTCGCGTCCGCTGGTCCCTCCGGGCCAACTGCCCCAGTCGCGTCTGCTGGTCCCTCCGGGCCGGTAGCTCTCGTCGTGTCCGCTGATCTCTCCGGGCCGACAGCCCCAGTCGCCTCCATTGGCCCATCAGTCTCAGCGCCGCCGCATGCCTTACCACGCTACACACGTGGCCCCGACGGCAGCCTCCGACCCAGGCCGTCGGTGAGCGTGCAGACCGTCGCACCGCGCTCGGTAGCGCCTCGACCCCCCGTGGCTCCACGTGCGTCCTCCACTCCCACGGTCGTGAGTGGGGACCCTGACACCAAGGCCCTGGGCCTGACCACATCGGCCACCATTGCAGATCTGCACCCGGGCTCCGCATTGGGCTACGCCATGCTCCATCACGAGCATCGGCACGCTGTCGTGGCTGCCCTGGCGCGCATCCCACCCGGGGCGCGAGAGGCACATGCTCTCTCAGTCCGCTCCATAGCACACCCGGAGGACCCAGCCACCTTGCGCGAGGCACGAGCCTCTCCTGAGGCCGCACACTGGGACGCTGCCTGTGCCGATGAGCTCGCCGCTATCCGACAACACCACGTGTACGACCTCGTCGACCTTCCTCCAGGTCGGAAGGCCATCGGCGCCAAGTGGGTCTTTCGGCGCAAGTGGAAACCCGACGGGTCCTTGGACAAGTACAAGGCCCGCCTCACTGCAAAGGGGTTTGCCCAGGTCCCTGGGGTCGACTATGACCAGATCTTTGCCCCAGTTGGCCGGTTCTCCACCAGCCGGGCGCTCTTCAGCCTGGTCGCCCAGCACGGGTGGGAGCTGCATCAGATGGATGTGAGCAACGCTTTTCTCCATGGTTCACTGGAGGGTGAGGAGCTTTACATGGTGCAGCCACCAGGCTTCGACGATGGCACCGGGAGAGTGTGGCGACTGCGTAAGGCCCTCTATGGCCTGAAGCAGTCGCCTCGGTGCTGGAACCAGGAGATCAGCAGCACGCTCCTTCGTGGTGGGCTCCAGCGCAGCACCGCAGACCCTGCACTGTTTGTCAGTCCGCGAGGCCAGACCTTCGCTGCTGTTCTGGTGTACGTCGACGACCTCCTCATTGCGTCGCCAGACACGGCCGCCATCCAGCGCGTCAAGGACCTGCTGCACGCCTCCTACTAGATGAAGGATCTCGGGTCTGCCCGAGTCTTCCTTGGCATGGAGCTCGAGCATGATCGCTCCCAGGGCATCCTCCATGTCCATCAGGCTGCTTATGTGCAGACTCTGTCCACTTGCTTCGCCGAGGACCTGCCACTCGTGCAGAGCGCATCCTCACCCATGTCGCCCGATGGCCAGGTGAAGCTGAAGAGTCCTTACCCAGCTGTTGTGGGGGAGCCAGTTGACGTGACCACGTACCTGCGAGTCATCGGGTCACTGATGTTCCTGGCGACGACGACGCGTCCAGACATCGCGTTCGCCGTCAACCTCCTGGCCCAGTTTTCTCAGGAGCCGCGTCACCTCCACCACGAGGCCGCGATCCGAGTACTGCGCTACGTCATCTCGACTCCTCGGCGAGGTCTCATGTTCCGCCGTCAACCGTCTGTTGTCACAGTGGGCTACACCGACAGCGACTGGGCCGGCAGCCCGGATGGTAAGAGTCGCAGAGGCTGGATCTTTCTGATTGGCGGCACGGCTGTGTCCTGGCGCAGTGGCAAGCAGGGGTGCATTGCACGCAGCACTACTGAGGCTGAGTACGTGGCTCTTGGATCAGGCGCGTGTGAGAGTGTGTGGTTGCGTCGTCTGTTGTCCGAGTTGCGTCAGTCCGTCCCATCCATCACGTTGCATTGTGACAATGAGAGTGCCATGGTCATCGCCGACAATGACGGCGTGCATCACACACGCACAAAGCACATCAACGTTGAGTATCACTATGTGTGTTAGTTGTTACATGACGGCAGCATCAGCATCGTGTCGGTTGTGACAGCACAGCACTTGGCTGACTTCCTGACCAAGGCACTGAAGCGCGACTCGTTCAAGAAGGCTGTGATTTCGGTCGGCGTACGTCCTTGAGTGGTTCTCTCTTTATCTCTGCCTACGTCTCTGCATGCCTTGGGGGAGTCTGGATGTTGACCGTGTCCCTGTCCGCCCATGTGCACTACGCCTGTGAGTCATGGGGGAGTGTTGGTTTTTTTGCATCTCTCATTGTGCTCCGTTGTGTCCTCCCGGCTTGTGTACATCAGCGTGCAGATGACTGACGGCGAGACTCGACGCTGATGGAGTGTCGTCCAGTGGAGCCGACACACGCTGAGGTCTTCTCGCAGTTCGCTGGAGCCTCCTCTCTCCGGCGACGCGCTCAGCTCCATCGGCAGGCCTCCTCGGCGGTCGTGCTGCCGGCGGTCATTGACACCGCAGTTGCCGCTTGCATGCGTCCAGCGCGTCCCATAGCGTCTGCATCGTCATACACTGCCTAGGGTCCCAGTTGCATGTTGCATGGCCCTGTTTGGCAGCATAAACCATTGTGGGCACCATCTGGGTTTAGGCTGCCATAATTCCTCGCTACTCTTTTTCTAGCAGATTCTGACCGCACGGCTGCGTTCGCAGCGTTGGTATTATGGTATGGTCCAGTTTTCAGGCAAAACGGACGACGCCCGGGTTTTGGGCTGTCGGCTGCCTGGCAGGCCTCACCGAGAAAACCTGCCAGCCTGAACTGAACTATTTTCTGATTGGCTGATGAACTGAGTAACAAGCTCTACAGAGCTGGGGGGGGGCCTAGAACTTGGAGGGGTCTCCCATTGTTGTTCATTCTTCATTCCTAATCAGTCATTATCAGTTTTCAGCTGCTTTCTGGCGCTAACTCTGGCGCGCGCGTTTCTGAGTAACAAAACCCAGAGCTTCCAGACTTAGACTCTAGAGCAACAGACTGAGGGGGCAGCTGACTTAAGCAACGAGCGTGGAAGCCCGCACGCTGCATCAACAATGCTGCTGCCCCAACCTGTTGCATAGTTTCCTTTTCGCTCAAAATGCAAAAGCAAAACCTCTCTCTGGTAACACATGCCTACACCATGAGTTTAGGCCTACGCTACGCCAGTCTAAACAAGCACCAGTGCATAGGCAGGACTAAACTAAGTTTTCGAGGCACTGCAGTTCACACTCGAACAAGCATGAAGTTGGATTGTCTTGACACAACACGTGAGCACTCCAAGATTGGAGTTAGGTAGTGATGACGCGCATGTACCCGGTGGCTGGATACAACTGCTTGGCAGCCGCCGGGCTCGTGTGTGCTCCCCCACATGGAACGTCGCCTGTTGGCTTTTGTGCATCTCTCACTGTGCTCTGTTGTGTCCTCCCGGCTTGTGTACATCAGCGTGCAGATGACTGACGGCAAAACTTGACGCTGTTGGAGTGTCGTCCGGTGGAGCCGATGCAAGTTGAGGCCTACTCGTAGTTCGCTGGAGCCTCCTCCCTCCGGCGACGTGCTCAGCTCCATCGACAGGCCTCCTCGGCGGCCGGACCGCCCGTGGTCATTGCCACCGCAGATGCTGTTTGCATGAACCCAGCACTAATTTTGACTGTGCCATTGTGTCTGCAGCATCATGCTCTGCTTAGGGTCCACGTCTCTTGCTGCGTGGCACTGTTAGGCATCATGGACCGTCGTAGGCATTGCCTAGGTTCGGGCAGCCATAACTCTTTGCTACTATTTTTCTAGCTGATTCTGACCGCACAACTGCGTTCGCAGCGTCGGCATTATTGTATGGTCCAGTTTTCAGGCAAAACGGACGACGCCCGGGTTTTGGGCTGTCGGGCGTCTGGCAGGGCTCACCAAGAAAACACTGCCTGCCAGAAAATAGGTCCACGATTAATTTCTGATTGGCTGGTTAGCTAAGTAAAAAGTTCTACACTAGTGGGGGGGAGCTAGAACTTGGAGGGGTCTCCCATTGTTGCTCATTCTTTACTCTCAATCAGTTACTTCCAGTTTTTGACTGCTTTCCGACGCTAACACTGGCGCGCGCGTTTCTGACTAACAAATCCAGAGCACTCAGACTTGGACTCTACAGCAGCAGACTGAGGGGACAGTAGACTAATCAACTTGCTTGGAAGCCCGCCCGCTCCATCAACACCGCCACTGCCCCAACCTGCACTCTTGTGTAGTTTCCATTTTGGTATCAGAGCTGGAGCGTAGCAGCAGCAGCAGACATCTGGCGTACAGGTGCTTGACTACGCCGGCGGACCCCCCATACGCGCCAGTGTAGGGGAAATGCTGCAGAATTTCTTCCGACAGCATTGACCTGCCTGGTGGCGGCGTCAAGAAATTTCCCACGCCCACTGGGCAAAGGGAAATGCTGCCGGATTTTTCCGGCAGGACTGACCCCAACGCTGGACGCGAGGAGGTGAGCGGTAGGCCACGTCAGGCACGTGCTGGCGACGACGCATGTGGTGGCGTCCTCCAGGTGGAGTGGCTGGCTGCAGCAGCCCGTAGCAGCAGCAGCAGCTTGCAGCAGCAGCAAGTAGTGGCAGCAGCTGCCAGCAGCAGCGGTGCGCAGCAGTAGCCGGCAACAGCAGCAGCTCGCAGCAGCAATAGCCCGCAGCAGCAGCCAGTTACAGCAGCAGCGAGCAGCAGCAGCAGTAGCAGTAGTAGGAGCAGTAACAGTAGTGGCAGTAGCGAGCTTCACCAACAATGAGCAGCAACAGCAGCAGCGAGCAGCAGCAGTAGCGAGCAGCAGCAGCAGCAGCAGTAGCAACAGTAGCTGTAGTTGCCCCCAGCCCGCTGCTCGGAGCGAGTAGCGAGTTCCTGACAGCAAGCTCGTTGCTCGCAGCGGGCTGTGAGCAATGAGCTCGTTGTGACGAGCAAAAGGAAAAAGAAAGGAGAAAAAAATCCCCCACCCCGCCAATAGCATTGCTGTGGCTACTGCCACCGCCATAGCCAATGTAGCCGTTGCAACAACCGCAGCAGCACGTAGCAGCTTAGCAACAGTAGCAGTAGCAGCAGTAGCAGCAGCAGTAGCAGCAGCAACAGCAGCATTTGCAGTAGTAGTAGTAGCAACAGTGACTGTAACCGCACAACAACGGCTCCAACAACGACCGCTGCTCACATCAGTAGCCTTCCGCTGATGTCACTACTGATGTCACTACTAACGTCATCACAAAAAAAGCAAGAGAGGGGGGGAAGAAACTCCATAGGAGCAACAGCAGTAGATTACGCAAGTAGCAGCTGCTGACGTCAGCCGTCCTAGGCTGACATCACTGCTGACATCAGCGGCACAAAAAAAATAGAAAAAAGAGAAAGGGGCATCAACACCATGGCTAACAGCCCCACTAGGGAGGGGTCCTCCTCCGTTGGGGGGAACCCCAGGGGGGGTACCCCCCCCCTTTTTCTTGCAACAACTGTAGTAGCAGTACCAGCACCTGCAGCGTTCCACAGGCACCGTCGCCGACGTCTCCGACCCCCTTAGTCGCCATCCAACAACAGATTGCCGCTCAGACGCAGCAGCTTATAGCACTGCAGCCGTCGGCCTCTCAGACTGATACCATTGGCTCGCTGCCTCTCATCCCTCCTGGGCACGCAAGCCACGTTGTGTCTGCTGCTACGCATTACCTTGCATAGCTGTAGACTCAGCGCCAGCGGCAAACTGTGACCTCAGTCCTTGGCCCCACTATGGGCGCCGGCCGCCGGCCCTAGGACTCTTCAGACCCCGCCCCCGCCCCTCCAGGCCGGCGAGTAGTTCCGGAGCTGGGAGCTTTGCTTCCGCATCTGGGCGTAGGGTGAGGGCTTGTGAGCATACTACACCCTTTCGTATGACTCCACCCATGCCGACCATTTGTATGACGCTGGTCACGCTGCACACGCTCTTGTCCCCGTTGCTCTTCCGACGTCCCGCCTAGCCCTTGAGCCCTTCCTCGCCGACTTCACCTCTAGCGAGACACCAGGCCGTGCTGTCGCATGGCATGTTCTCACTCGTCCCCATCGTCTATCCAGCGAGGCTGAGACCAGCCGTCTGCTGCATGAATTCAACTCCTTGCACATGGGGGAGACCGAGACAGTCACAGCCTACTGGCAACTGCCTGAGGACATCCTCCGTCGCCTCGGCACCAATTCTCCAACCCCTCTCGCCGGACTCCTCACCATCAAGCGCGGTGCCACCAATGCGTACGCGGACGTCTTCTTCCAATACTCCCAGGAGGTCCTCTCCACCATTGCGACCCAGGGCACCCTCATGCCCTGGGCATACGAGCTCTTCCTCAGGATTGAGGAAGCTCATATGGAGTCTCGCCTCCAGCGCACAGAGGCCCTTGCCTCACCTGCCGTCACCTCCGTGGCCGTCGCCTCCCTCGCAATAACAACTTCCACCAGCTCCTCTTTGCCAGGAAAGAAGAAGCGTCGGGGCAAGAAGGGCAAGGGTCAGCAGCAACAGCAACAGCAGCAGTCAACTGGGTCCAGTGGTAGTGACTCGGTCTGGCACAACTATGGCCAGCCAGAGCATGGGTGGTACACATGCCCACTACCAACGAACGAGGCTTGCGTCATCGCCACCATGCATCACCAAGGGGAGCGTCGTCTCGCTTCCGCCGCCGTCACTGTCGCCGCCTCCGACGCCTCGACTCCGTCCAGCAGCTCCACTCCTCTGACCGCGACCCAGGTCTGGCAAACGCCAACTCCTCAGCAGCATCATCCGTAGCCATCGGCGTCTCCGTTCCCTTCACCGGGGCAGTCTTCCTTCTATCCAAGCTCCGGCGCCGTCACTCCACACTCCGTCTACACGCGTGAGCAACTGTTGGAGAAGTTCATTGCGCTCCAGCTCGGCCTGCCTCGCCCTCCCCCCCAGGGAAGTGCGAGCTGCGTCACTTCCTGCTTGACTCCCACGCCCTGCATGACTGAGACTGAGTTACGGTCGTGCCTTACCTCCTCGTCTATCTTGCCGTCTCTCGTGGTCTCCCATGTCCCCCATCGTGACGACGTCGCATGGCTTGATGATTGGCAGTCTCGATTTGCACCCCCTTCCACCGTGTCCGCGTCTCTTGCTTGCTTCCATGTGATTGTTAGTGATCTGAAAAACTCCGGTCCAGGACCCGGCCGAGACCTGGATCATCAACTCCGGGGCCACGCATCACATGATGGCCTCTCGCGAGGCCTTTAGTATGCTTGGTCCTGTTGGCGATGTCTCCGGGGTCCGGACGGGCTCCGGCCAGGTGTTACCTGTCCGCGGCGTTAGTGTCGTTCGTTTCTGTGGTCCTGCCGGTGATGTCATCTTGACCGATGTCCTTTTTATCCCCGGTCTGGAGCTCAGCCTCCTGTCTCTTACCGCCCTTGACCGCATGAGCATGGACGTTGTGCACTCGCGTGGTGTTGACACAGTGTCGTTGCATTCGTCCGGTCTTGTCGTTCTCCACGCCTTCGCCAGTGGCAACCTGTGGCACGTGCCTCGTCTATCTTCCTCTCCCTCTGTCACCTTCTCGTCGGCCACCGCAGGCCATGTGCTTGTCACCAGCACGCTTTTCCGCAGCACACCCGTCTCTTGCACCACCGCCTTTGCCACGTCCACTCTGCTGTCGTCTACAGCATGCTCTGCACCCAGCCGGCCAAGGGCCTTGACCCTGAGACTTTCCCTTTGCCGTGCCCCACGGAGTGCGTTGATTGCACTCAGGGCAAAATGCACCGGTCCACACACCCTTTGTCCTCCTCCCGTGCGTCCGCCCCTCTCAACCTGGTCCGTTCCGACGTCATGGGCCCTCTCCCTACCGAGTCCGTCGAAGAGCATGGTCGTTATGTCCTCACCCTCACTGACGACTACTCTCGCTACCTCCCGGTCTTCTGCCTTCGGTAGAAGAGCGATGTCGCCCTTGCCATTCAGGACTGGCTTGTCCTTGCGGAGCGCGACTGTGGTCGACCTCTTTGCCTCTTTTGCTTCGATCACGGTGGTGAGTACATGGAAGAGACCACGAAGTTTATTGCCTCCCGCGGTATCCACCACGAGACGCCCACGCCCTGCACGCCCGCCCAGAATGGCGTCTCCGAGAGGTGGAACTGTACCATGGCCGATGCCGTCTGCTCCATGCGGGTTGAGTCTAATCTCTCCGATGGCTTCTACTTTGAAGCCATGGCGTACATGACATGGATCTTGAACCGGACTCCTAACGGACACCTTCCCCGCCAGTCCACACCGTACCAGCACTGGTGCGGTCAGCGAGCCGACCTTTGCCCTCCTCGCGTGTGGGGTTGTGTGGCCATTGTATGGTGGCTCGTCCCGCACAAGGGCGGCAAGCTCGCCCCCCACGGGCGTCCTTGCACTTTCCTCGGTGTCTCTCGAAAGTCCAAGGCTTGGTGATGCCGGGATCCCACTTGACACTACATCGTCGAGTCCAGCGATGCCCTCTTCTTTGAGGAGTTGTTTCTACGCGATCTCGTTGGCTATAGCTCGTCAGTGTCCCTCCCATCACGTGGGAGAGTGGTGAGTCCGTCCTCCATCTTGCCGCTTCGGGGTGGCACACCACTTAGTCCCTCCGAGCCAGCAGCCCCTGTCGCGTCCGCTGGCCCCTCCGGGCCGATGGTCCCAGATGCTTCGGCTGGCCCCTCCGGGCCGACGGTCCCAGATGCGCCCGTTGGCCCTTTCGGGCTGGCAACCCCAGATGCGTCCGCTAGCCCCTCCAGGCTGGCGGTCCCAATCGTGTCCAGTGGTCCCTCCGGACCAGTCGCCCTAGTCACATCCACTGGTCCTTCCGGGCCAGCAGTCGCAGTCGTGCCCGCTGGCCCCTCCGGGCCGACGGCCCCAGTCGCGTCCGCTGGCCCCTCCGGGCCTGCCGCCCGAGTCATGCCCACCAGCCCCTCCGGGTCGGCGGCCCCAGTCAGGTCCGCTGGCCCCTTTGGGCCAGCCGCCCCAGTCACGCCCGCTAGCCCCTCCGGGTCGGCAGCCCTAGTCGCGTCCACTGGTCCCTCCGGCCCAGCAACCCCGTCCGCCTCCGCCAGCCTGTCAGACTTGATGCCATCTCCTGCCCTACCGCGCTACACACGTGGCCCAGGCGACAGCCTCTGACCCAGGCCGTCGGTCTGCGTGAAGACTACAACACCTCACCCTGCGGCATCTCACCCCCCTGTCGCTGCACGTGTCTCTTACACTCCTATGGTCGTGAGTGGGGGCCCTGGCACTAAGGCCCTCAGCCTAACCACTTCGGCTGTCATCATAGACTTTCACCCTGGCTCTGCACTGGGCTACGTCATGCTCCATCACGAGCAATGGCATGATGTCATGGCTGCATTGGTACACAACCCACCTGGAGCTCAAGACGCACATGCTCTTAGTCTGTAGCATATCATGCCCGGAGGACCAGGCCACCCTACGTGAGGCTCGAGCCTCTCTGAGGCCGCACACTGGGATGATGCATGCGCTGACGAGCTCGCTGCTATCCGACAGCACCACGTGTATGACCTCATCGACCTCCCTCCAGGTCGGAAGGCCATTGGTGCCAAGTGGGTCTTTTGGTGCAAATGGAAGCCCGACGGGTCCTTGGACAAGTACAAAGTCCGCCTCACAGCCAAGGGGTTTGCTAAGGTCCCTGGGGTCGATTACGACCACATCTTTGCCCTAGTTGGCCGATTCTCCACTAGCCGAGCGCTCTTCAGTCTGGTTGCACAGCATGGGAGCTGTATCAAATGGACGTGAGCAACGCCTTCCTCCATGGTTCACTGGAGGGTGAGGAGCTCTACATGGTGCAGCCTCCATGCTTCGACGACGGCACTTGGAGAGTCTGGCGGCTGCGGAAGGCCCTCTATAGCCTTGATACTGGAACCAGGAGATCAGCAGCACGCTCTTTCGTGGCGGCCTTCAATACAGTACCGCTGACCCCGCACATTCGTCAGCCCACGACACCAAACCCTCGCCGATGTCCTAGTCTACGTCGATGATCTCCTCATTGCGTCGCCTATCATGGTTGTTGTCCAGCCTGTCAAGGACCTATTGCATACCACCTACCACATGAAGGATCTTGGGTCTGCCCGAGTCTTCCTGGGCATGGAGCTCGAGCATGATTGCTCCCAGGGCATCCTGCACGTCCACCAGGCTGCCTATGTACAGACCCTGTCCACTCGCTTCGCTGAGGACCTGCACCTCCTGCCGAGCGCATCTTCACCCATGTCACCTGATGGCCAGGTGAAGCTGAAGAGTCCTGACCCAGCCATTATGGAGGAATGAGTTGACAGATCTTGACTCACAGATACGTGACCACGTATCTGTGAGTCATTAGGTCACTGATGTTCCTGGCACGATGCCGCGCCCTAACAACAACATCAGCATTGTGTGGGTTGAGACAGCACGGCAGCTGGCTAACGTCTTGACCAAGGCACTGAAGCGCGACTCGTTCAAGAAGGTTGTTAGTTCAGTTGGCGTGCGTCTGTGAGTGGCCGTGCCTGCGTCTTCGTGTGCCCTGGGGGAATTTGGTTGTTGAATGTGTCTCTGCTCACACATGTGCACTATGCCTGTGAGTCATAGGGGAGTGTTGGCTTTTGCGCATCTCTCATTGTGCTCTGTTGTGTCCTCCCAACTTGTGTACATCGGCGTGCAGATGACTGATGGCGAGACTCGACGATACTGGAGTGTCGTCCAATGGAGCCAATACACGCTGAGGCCTACTCGCAGTTCGCTGGAGCCCCTTTCCTCCGGCAACGTACTCAGCTCCATCGGCAGGCCTCCTCAGCAGTGGGGCCGCTGGGGGTCACAACCACCGCAGATGCTGTCTGCATGAACCCAGCACTAATTTTGACTGTGCCATTGCGTCTGCAGCATCATGCTCTTCCTAGGGTCCATGTCTCTTGCTGCGTGGCACCGTTTTGCATCATGGACCGTCATAGGCACTACCTAGATTCGGGCAGCCATAACTCGTTGCTGCTATTTTTCTAGCTGATTCTGACCGCACGATTGCGTTTGCAGCGTCGTTATTCTGGTATGGTCCAATTTTCATGCAAAACGGATTTTGGGTTGTCCGGGTTTTGGGTTGTCGGGCGTCTTGCAGGGCTCACCAAGAAAACCCTGCCTGCCAGAAAATAGGTCCAGGACTAATTTCTAATTGGCTGGTTAGTTGAGTAACAAGTTCGTCACTAGTGGAGGGGAGCTACGACTTGGAGGGGTCTCCCATTGTTGCTCATTCTTCACTCCTAATCAGTTAGTTCCAGTTTTCACCTGCTTTCTGACGCTAACACTGGCGCGCGTGTTTCTGAGTAACAAATCCAGAGCACTCAGACTTGGACTCTAAAGCAGAAGACTGAGGGGGCAACAGACTAAGCAACTTGCGTGGAAGCCCGCACGCTGCATCAACACCGCCACTGTCCCAACCTACGGTCTTGTGTAGCTTCCAATGAAGGCAAGGGGCTTCCTTCATTCCCTCTTGGTATCACAGCAATAGAGAGACAAAGCCTTTTCACTCTAGTATATAGCACACGGTAGCAGCAACAAAGGCGTCTAGGTCTAGCTGGGCTAGGCTAGGTGGGGCGTACAATTCCGGTTGAAGTGGAGGTCCTAGCCGCTACTCGCAACATCAGTAGCAAGAATTATTGTGGATGCATCAACAGCTATGGCAGCAACCACAATAATTCCTGCTGCTGATGTTGATGTGCCCCACCCAGGGTGGCGCTCGACTCCACCACCCTTCTACCCAATCATTCACAGGCCGCCTTCTTTGTCTTATACCCCTCCATCTAGTCTCCAGCCAATAGCTCCATCGCCACGGCTGTACGCTCTCTCTACGCTCTCTCTACATAGCGGACTGGATCTTTTCTCGAGTTACAGCATGGTCGAGTCTCAGGTGTCCCTCTCCAGGCTTGGCCTCCAATTATCTCGACTGGTGTGAGTTTGGCTGTCAAGTTTGGGGGTCACCGTTCGTCAGATGGAGCCTTTTGGTTAGCACAGAGTGGTGGGACTATGTCGACTGTGATTTGGATTAAGCATTTGGCAGTTGTTCACCTTGCCGGGTCTCTTGGTTGTGACTTTGGGACGAGCAGAGAGCTCTGTTCCTGTTGTTGGCAACATCTCTCCATGTCATGTGAGTACTCCATCACATGTGTCAGATCATTGATTATGGAGCCACTCATGACATGAGGTCATCTCATGCTGTGTTTGTGTTGTTGGGGCCTATTGGTGAACACCCTTCGGTCGTATTGGATCAGGCCAGATAATCCCTCTTCAGGACATTGGTGGCATGTATTTTGTTTGTCCATCAAGTGATTATTTCCTACCCAATGTGTTCTTTGTGCCTGCGCCTAAGGTCAGCTTGCTGGACTTCGTTTCATCTTGTGGCGCCGGCATGGTCTTGCTACAATCGTATGGCCATGCGATCGTGCATGGGTTGCATTGTGACAAGCTCTAACGCGTGCCCTTGTTCACCCCATCGCTTGCCTCCACTTTCCTTAGCGCATGTGCATGTAGCTCCGTCGCTTTCCCCTCAGCACACCCGCCTACTCCACTCTCACCTCTTTCACGTGCACACTGCCGCCATCCAAAGCCTCCTATGTCATCAACCTGCTGTAGGTGTTGACCCGAGCACATTTTCTATGTCATGTACTAATCTAGGTCTCTCAAGAGTCTCAACACAATACTTCTAAACAGGTCAACCATGTGAGAGAGGAAGTCAACAGGCCACGAGGGTAGGGTGGAGACGAGCACGCAAGGGAAAAAATCCCGGTGTGTTGTCAGTATGCCAGGATGTCGTACGCTCGCGCTGCGTCGCCTCCACTCATGGGACCAACGTGTCCTCCGCACTCAGGACCACAAGCAAAACATGTACATAGGAATTAACACACCTGCATCCACATCGCAGAAGGCAAGCGCGTAGAAAGAGAGGCGTGGTTCTTCATGAACGCGAGCGGTTGTGATGCTACCGGGCCTGGCACCACTTGGGAGGGGTGAATTGCTTACCGCCATAAGTCGTGAACGTGTCGATGTCACTGGCGCAACGCTGGATGACGCGACAAGCCCGACATCAGGAGCAAACCACCATGGGGTGTGGTACAGCCTTTCACGCCCCTCTCCAACGGGGTTGGCTCCGGTTGGTTCAACGCACGCTAGTGTTGCAAGTAGGCAGCAACTGATGCCGCAGGGCGTGGGTCTCTAATGTCAGCCATGGGTCAGCAGCCGCACTTCCGTTGCTTAGAGAATTGGTACAGCAGCCATTGTGCGGATCCACCTTGCGTGAACATCGGTGATATTACGGCCTTGGTGCAGAGAGTCAGGCTGCAGCACCTGTGGAAATGAGAACTGCGATGACGGAGCACCACCTCATGTTGGCATTAGAGTGGCTGCCTTGGCTAGAAATGCTCTAGCTCAGCTTGAATTGACTGTTGTAGAGGGCTGGGCCAGCTACGATGGACATACAGAGCAGCCCATCACTGCCAT
>SZWC01008486.1:18905-41795 GCA_023375785.1 Penium margaritaceum | reverse complement strand
GAGTGGCTGCCTTGGCTAGAAATGCTCTAGCTCAGCTTGAATTGACTGTTGTAGAGGGCTGGGCCAGCTACGATGGACATACAGAGCAGCCCATCACTGCCATAGAAGAGACTGTGGCAGCGTGGCAATGGGCGGTGGTGCAGTTGCTGCACAACTCCCGTCCACGGCGTGGACGAGGTGCTACACTGTCAGTACCACGCGTGCTACGATAGCAGTGTGACACGTGCAAGCGCCGCCGCAGCGGGCAGGGAGGCAGCGATGCTACTACAGCGAAACGACAACAAGGGCGATGACAAGAGGCACGGCGATGAGACCCGCCTCCGCAATTGCTGTGGTGTTGCAAATGTTTTCCACCACTTCAACTGCTTTAAGCCCTCTTTTTCCACAGCTCACATACCAATAAGTGGCGAAAAATAGAGGGATAGAGAAGGGTGAACTTGCGAGAAGGTTCTCCCTAAAAGGAAGGCGCCATGGAAGTGGTTAGACGCAACCTAGGAGAAAGGTCGGCAAAAGATCCAAGCAGAACGAGGAAGAAATTTGGTGGCGAGAGCTCCCCCATGACCGGGTGAGCTCTGAGCCCACCTGTGATCATGGGTTTGAACACTCGTCGTACTCGAGCCCAACCCTCAAGTTATGTTTTTCCTAAAAAATCAGCAGCATGTAGTCCAGGGAGTAGAACCCAGGCTAGCTACCATGATCCAAGCAAGCCCCTCCCAAGAAAGCACAAAACCATGAGCCGTAAACTGGAGCAATATCTAAAACAACAAGTTTTTGTTGACTGCAGCTATTACTCAACTGTGTATCACCCTGTGCTCCTCCTTGGCCATCCAAAACGGAGACTCCTCATGTTGACTGCAGTTGTTACTCAACTGTGTATCACCCTGTGCTCCTTGCCTCACAGGGCACCGTCAAGTCACTGTTGGTTTTCTTTGCGTCTCTCATTATACTATGTTGTGTCCTCCCGGCTTGTGTACATCGGCGTGCAGATGACTAACAACGAGACTTGACGGTGCTGGATTGTCATCCGGTGGAGCCGACGCACGCTGAGGTCTACACGCAGTTCGCTGGAGCCTCCTCCCTGCATCAACGTGCTCAGCTTGATCGGCAGGCCTCCTTGGCGGTCGAGTCGCTGGCGGTCACAACCACCGCAGAGGCTGTCTGCATGTGTGCACTGCTGGATCTGATATTGCTATTGTGTCTGTAGCTTCATGCTCTGCCTAGGTTCCATGTTTCATGTTGTATGGCACTATTCGGCACAATGGACCTTCGTAGGCATTGCCTGCGTTCGGGCAGCCATAACTCTTTGCTACGATTTTCCTAGTTGTTTCTGACCGCAAGACTGCCTTCGCAACATTGGTATTATGATATGGTCCACATTTCAGGCAAAACGGACGACGCCCCGGTTTTGGGCTGTCAGCCGTCTGGCAGGGCTCACCAAGAAAACCCTGCCTGCCAGAAAATAGGTCTAGGACTAATTTCTGATTGGCTGGTTAGCTGAGTAACAAGCGCTACAGAGCTAGGGGGGTAGCTAGAACTTGGAGGGTTCTCCCATTGTTGTTCATTCTTCTCTCCTAATCAGTTGCTTCAAGTTTTCAGCTGCTTTCTGGCGCTAACACTCGCGCGCGCATTTCTGAGTAACAAACCAAGAGCATCCAGACTTGAACTCTAGGGCAGCGGACTCAGGGGGCAGCAGACTAAGCAACGAGCGTGGAAGCCAGCACGCTGCATCAACAACGCTGTTGCCCCAACCTGCTACCTAGTATTTCAAGCTTGGTATCAGAGCCAGAGCATAGCAATAGTAGCAGAGAAGTGGCGTACAGGTGCCAGACAATGCCGGTGGACCCCCATACGCGCCAGTGCAGGGGAAATGTTGCCGTATTTTTTTCCGGCAGCATTGACCAGCCTAGTGGCGGCGTCAGAAATTCCCCACGCCCATTGGGCCACGGGAAATGCTGCCAATTTTTTTTTGCAGCTCTGACCACCATGCGTGAACGAGGAGGTGAGCGGCCAGCGACGTCAAGCATCGCGACAACGACACGCGTTGACCAGGTGTGATCGCGTTGCAAGCAGAAACAGCGGCAGCTTGCAGCAGCAACGACTAGTGGCAGTAGCAGCGAATAGTGGCAGCAGCAGCCAGCAGCAACTGTGCTCAGCAGCAGCAGCGGGCAAGAGCAGCAGCTCGGGACTGCTTGTAGCAGCAGCAGCCCATAGTGGCTTGCAGCAGCAAGAGGGTGTAGCAGCAGCAAGCAGCAGCAGCAGCAGCCGACGGGAGTAGGAGCAGTAGCGAGCAGCAGCCAATAGCAGTAGCAGCCGGCTGCAACAACAGTAGCATCAAGCAGCGGCCAGCATCAGCCTGCAGCAAGCAGCAGTAGCAGCCATAGTGGCGGCCAGTCGCAGCCCGCTACAGCAGCAGCTGCAGCTCGCAAGAGCAACGGCTGCAGCTGCAGCTGCTTGCAGCCCGCTGCCTACAGCGAGCCGCGAGCTGCGAGGAGCGGGCTTATTGCTCGCGGCCCGTAGCAAGTAGCGGGCAACTAGGAGCAAGCTCGATGCTCGTTGCGCGCGGCTCGCAGCAAGCAGCAAGCTCGCTGTGCAACCAAACAGAAGAAAAAAAGCTGAAAAAAATTTCCCCATCCCATAGGTGCATTTGCAGCTACTACTGCTGCCATCACGATAGCTACAATAACCACAGCAGTCACAGTAGCACGTAGCAGCCCAGCAGCAGCAGTAGCTGATGCAACCGCAATCGCAGCAAGAGTAGCAGCAACCACAACAATGTCAGCAACAACAGTAGTAGCAGCAACAGCAGCAACAGCAGCAACTGTACCAACAGCAGTTGTAGCAGCAAACCGACAGCAGCAGCAGCAGCTGCAGCAACACCATCTAACATCCCATGGCGGACACAGTAGCGGCTTCAGCAAGAGCCACTACTGACGTCAGCGATGTTTCACCTGACGTCATTACTGATGTCATTGTTGATGTCATAAAAAAACTAGCAACTCTACAAGTAACGCAGTAATTCCTGTTGAAGTCAATCATCTCAAGTTGACATCACTGCTCACATCACTGTTGACGTCACCGGTATAAAGAAGAAAAAAACGCAAAGGAGGGTGGAACCAAGGGGGCCACCACACATGGCTACTAGCCTCAATGAGAAGGGATCCTCCTCTGGTGGGGGGATCCCAAGTCCCCTTTTCCTACAACAGTTGCAGTAGTTGTAGCAGCAGTAGGAACAGCAGTAGTAGTAATAGTAGTAGCGGTAGGAGTGGCAGCATTAGCTGCAACAGCAGGAGTAGCCGTAGCAAGAGCAGTAGGAGCAATAGTAGTAGCAGTAATCGCAGCAGTAATAACAGTTTCGGCAGCGTGAGAAACAACAGCAGTAGTGAGATCAGTAAGAGCAGTAGTAGCAGCAGCAACAGTAGGAGCGCCAACACCCTATAGGCTCTGTCTTCGGTCCCTCCGACTCGACAGATCCACCGCTTTGCGCCAGCAGCTCGCAACACTAATATAGCAGCTAGCAGCACTACAGTTTTCGTCATCCCCGCCGTTGTAGCATTCGCAAAAACAGCATCAGCATCCACCGCCACAGCAGTATCATCAATAGCCGCCATCGCTATAGTAACAGCCGCAGCCGCAGCAGCCGCACCAACGTCAGTAAGCACCGTTCACCCCGCCAGGATATGCGAGCCCTACGGCTTCCTTTGTCACACAATACCTCGCACAACAACACACCCTACGCCAACAACAGATGGTGACGTCAGTCCTAGGCCCCACTCTGGGTGCCGGCCGCAAGCCAAAGGACTTCAAAACCCTACCGCCGCCGCTTCAGGCTGGCGACCAGTTTCGGAGCTGGGAGCTCAGCTTCTGGATCTGGACACAGGGCAAAAGCCTCTGGCCTTACTATGTCCTCCCTTTCGACTCCACCCAGGCCGACCAGGTCTATGACGCCGGTCGCGCCGTGCGTGCTCTCGTCCCTGTTGCCCCTCCAGGCACATGCCTCGTCCTTGAGCCCTTCCTTGGTAACCCCACCACCGATGCCCTCCCTGACCTAGCAACAGCCTGGCACGTACTCACGCACCCTCATCGCCTGTCCAGTAATGCTGAAACCAGCCGCCTGCTCCGGGAATTCAACTCCCTTCGCATGTCAGAGACCGAGATGGTCACCTCCTAATGTTAGCGCGTAGAGGATCTTCTCCGCCGCCTCGGAGACACCGCACCACCCCCTCTCACCGCGCTCCTAACCATCAAGCGTGGCGCCACTCCCACCTTCTCCGACATCTTCGTCCACTACTCCCATGACATTCTCGTCGCGATGGCTGCCCAGGGTACCCTCATGCCCTAGGCGTACAAGCTCTTCCTCTACATAGAGGAAGCCCATCAGGATTTGCACATCCATCGCACGGAGTCCCTTGTCTCCCCTGCCGTTGCCTCTCCTGCCGTCGCCTCAGTGACTGTCGCCGCCCCAGCACCAGCAGCATCTTCCGGTGCCCCCTCATCTGGCAAGAAGAAGAGGAGGGGCAAGAAGGGAAAAGAGACTCAACAACAACCTAGCGGATCAGGCAGCGCTAGCATTGTCTGCCACAAATGTGGCTAGTCAAGACACGGGTGGTACACGTGTCCACTCTCGTTTCACGAGGCTCATGTCATCGCCACCATGTATCGCCAGCGCAAGCGCCACCTTGCCACTAGTGTCATGACCTTTGCTGATCCTGTCGCATCCGCGCCACCCGTGAAAACCTCACCACAGCTTCCTCCATAGCCGTCCGCACTTGCTGCTCTATCCCCGGTGCCTTCCTTTCCCTTCCTGGACTCCGACACCATCACACCGCAGTCGGTCTACTCCGTCGGACCCTCCGCCCGCGAGCGCCAGCTGGAGCAGGTCATTGCCTTCCAGCTCGGCCTTCCTCGCCCAGGGAAGTGCGAGTTGCGCAGTCGCTAGTTCGTCTCCGCCCTGCATGAGAGAGTCGGTGCTGCGATCATGTCCTATATCCCCGTCTTTCTTGTCCTATGCCGTGCCCTATCCTCTTGCTCCTCTTTGATATGATGTCACTTGGCTAGATGACTGGCACTCCCGGTTTGCACCTCAGTCCACTTCGTCAGCGTCGCTCGCCCATTGCCATGCGACTATCAGCGATCTAGCCACACTAGTCCAGGGTCTGTCAGAGACCTGGATCATCAACTCCGGGGCCACGCATCACATGACGGCCTCGTGCGAGGCCTTCAGTGTTCTTGGTCCCGTCACCGATGTCACCGGGGCTTGGACGGGATCTGGTCAGGTCTTGCCCGCTTGTGGTGTCGGCGTCGTTCACTTTTGTGGTCCAGCGGGTGATGTCTTCTTGACTGATGTTCTCTTCGTCCCTGGCCTTGAGCTCAGCCTTTAGTCTGTCACCTCCCTTGATTGCATGAGCATGGACATTCTGCATTCACGTGGTGTGGGCACTGTGGTGTTNCTTGGTCCCGTCACCGATGTCACCGGGGCTTGGACGGGATCTGGTCAGGTCTTGCCCGCTTGTGGTGTCGGCGTCGTTCACTTTTGTGGTCCAGCGGGTGATGTCTTCTTGACTGATGTTCTCTTCGTCCCTGGCCTTGAGCTCAGCCTTTAGTCTGTCACCTCCCTTGATTGCATGAGCATGGACATTCTGCATTCACGTGGTGTGGGCACTGTGGTGTTACCTTCGTCCAGTCGTGTCGTTCTGCATGCCACCGCCCATGGCAACTTGTGGCATCAAGAGATATCCGACCGCGCCTGTCCGCTCCCACCTCTGTCTCCTCCTTGTTGGCTGATAGTGGCCACGTGTTGGTCACCAGCACCTTGTCTCCACAGCACATGCGTCTCCTGCATTGCCGCCTCTGTCACGTCCACTCTACAGCTATTGAGAGCATTCTTCGCACACAACCGGCCACGGGTCTTGACTCAGCCTCGTTTCCTCTGTCGTGTCCCACAAAGTGTAGTGATTGCTTTCAAGGCAAGATGCACAGTTCCACCTACCCCCTCTCTGCCTCTCGAGCATCAGCCCCGCTCGACCTCGTTCACTCTGATGTCATGGGTCCCCTTCTGATAGAGTCAGTAGGCGAGCACGGTTTTTATGTCCTGACCCTTACGAACGAATACTCTTGCTATCGCTGGGTCTTCTGCCTACGGCAAAAGAGTGACATTGCTCCCATCATTTAGGACTTGCTGGTCCGCGTTGAATGCGAGTGCGGTTGACCTCTCCGTCGCTTTTCCTCTGATCACGAGGGTGAGTTTCTGGGGGAGACCACTCTCTTCCTCGCCTCCCGTGGTGTCCATCATGAGACGTCGGCACCTTACATGTCAGCCCAAAACGGCGTCTCTGAGCGATGGAACCACACCATGGCCGACGCCTTCCGCACCATGCAAGTCAAATCCGGTGTCTCTGACGGCTTCTACTTCGAGGCCATGATCTACATGACGTGGGTCTGGAACCGGATTCCCCACGGACCCATTCCTCGTCAGTCCACCCCATACCAGCACTGGTGTGGAGAACGCGCCGACCTGCGTCCGGCTCGTGTCTGGGGCTGCGTCGCCATTGTGTGGTTGCCTGCCCCACACCAGGGTGGCAAGATCGAGCCTCGTGAACGTCCGTGCACCTTCCTTGGCGTCTCACGCCAGTCGAAGGCATGGCATTTTTGGGGATCCCGCCCGACACTGCATCGTCGTATCCCGCGATGCCCTCTTCTTTGAGGACCTGTTTTCCCACAACCTCATTCGCTCTGGCACGTCAATGTTCCTCCCGTCGCATGGGGGAGTGATGGGTCCGTCCTCCGTCCAACCGCGAACGGGCGTTCCATCGCCCGCACCCGCGAGCCCAACTTTGCCGGCTGCCACATCTGTGTCCGCCAGCCCCTCCGGCCCGGCTGCCCCGACCATCTCCGCAAGCCCCTCAGGGCCGGCTGCCCCGTCAGGGTCCACCAGCCCCTCATGGCCGGCTGCCCCATCCGCGCCTGTCAGCCCCTCTAAGCCGACTGCCTCGTCCGTGTCCGCCAGCCCCTCAAGGCCGGCTGCCCCGTCCGTGTCCGCTCGCCCCTCAGGGTCGGCTACCCCGTCCGTGTCCGTCCCTCAGGGCCGGCTGCCCCGTCTGTGTCTGCCAATCCCTCAGGGGCCGGCAGCCCCGTCCGTGTCCCCCAGCCCCTCGGGGCTGGTTGTCCCCTCCATGTCTGCCAGCCTTTGAGGGCCACCTGCCCCGTTCGTGTCCGCCAGTCCCTCAGGGCCGGCTTCCCCGTCCATGTCTGCCAGCCCATCAGAGCCGGCTGCCCCGTCCTTGTCTCCCAGCCCCTCGAGGCCGGCTTCCCCGTCCATGTCCGCCAACCCCTTAGGACCGGCTACCCCATCTGCGTCCGATGGCTCTTCAGGCCCGACCGTCCCATCTGTGTCTGCCGGACCCTCAGGGTCGGCTGCCCCATCCGTGTCTCCCAGCCCCTCTAGGCCGGCTGCCCCGTCCGTATCGACGTGCTACACACATGGTCTGGACGGGAGCCTCAGACCTACGCCGACAGTTGGCACTCAGGCCACCTCCGCAAGTCCTCTCACCACACGACCCCATGTCATTCGACAAGAGTCCTCACCTCATGTCAGATCCACTCCCATGGTCGTGAGTGGGGACCCCGGCACCAAGGCACAAGGCTTGGCCACACTGCTAGTCACCACCGACCTACCTCCAGGGTCAGCTCCGTACTTCGCCTTGCTCCATCAGGAACACCTGTATGCCGTTGCGGTCACGCTCACGCGGATGCCACCGGGGGCACGTGACGCACACGCCCTCACTGTCGGCCCCACTGAGCGACTTGAGGACCTAGCCACCATATGTGAGTCTCCGGCGTCTCCCGAGGCCACTCACTAGGAAGCTGGATGTAGTGACGAGCTAGCCGCCATTCCGCAACACCACGTCTATGAGCTCGTCGACCTTCCCCCAGGCCGCAAGGCCATCGGGGCCAAGTAGGTTCTCCGGCGAAAGTGGAAGCCAGACGGGTCTCTGGACAAGTACAAGGCCTGTCTCACGACCAAGGGGTTTGCTCAGGTCCCTGGGATCGACTATGACCACATCTTTGCCACGGTCGGTCAGTTCTCCACCAGCCAAGCGTTGTTCAGCCTGGTTGTCCAGCATGGTTGGGAACTTCATGAGATGGATGTGAGCAGCCCCTTCCTCCATGGCTCACTGGAGGGCGGGGAGCTCTACATGATGGAGCCTCGAGGCTTTGACGACGGCTCTGGCTAGGTCTGGAAGCTACAGAAGGCCCTCTATGGCTTGAAGTAGTCGCCGCGTTGCTGGAAACCAGGAGATCAGGTGTACGCTCCTTAGCGGCGGCCTCCTTCGCAGCTCTGCCGACCCCGGGCTATTCATCAGCCCGCGAGGTCATACCCTCATCGCAGGCTTGGTCTATGTCGACGATTTGCTCATCACATCACCGGACACAGCTGCCATCCAGCCGGTCAAGGACCTACTACACGTTGCCTACCAGATGAAGGACCTTAGGCCAGTACGAGTCTTTCTACACATGGAGCTTGAGCATGATTGCTCCGCGGGCATACTGCATGTCCATCAAGCTACCTACGTCCATACCCTGTCCTGGCGCTTTGCTCAGGACCTGCCCCTTGTGTCGAGAGCATCCTCACCCATGTCGCCCGACGGTCAGGCGTTGCTCAAGATTTCTGATCCACCTGTGGTGGAGGAGCCAGTAGACGTGACCACGTATTTGCAATTCATCGGGTCACTGATGTATCTTGCGACGACAACGCGCCCAGACATTGCATTTGCTATCAACCTCCTGGCTCAGTTCTCTCAGGAGCCGCATCACCTCCACTTCAAGGCCACGATCCGAGTACTGCAATATGTCGTCTTGACTCCACGGCGAGGTCTCATGTTCCGTCGACAACCGTCGGTTGTCGCGGTTGGCTACACCAAAAGTGACTGGGCTGGCAGTCTGGACGGTAAGAGCCGCACACGCTGGACCTTTCTGATTGGCAGCACGGTGGTGTCCTAGCACAGTGGAAAGCATGGGTGCATTGCACGTAACACTAATGAGGCTGAGTACGTAACCCTTGGTTAAGGCGCATGTGAGAGCGTGTGGTTGCGTCGTCTGTTGTCCGAGTTACATTAGTCTATCACATCCATCACGCTGCATTGTGACAATGAAAGTATCATGGCTATCGCCGACAATAATGGCGTGCATCACACACGCACAAAGCACTTCAATGTTGAGTATCACTATGTGCGTTCGTTGTTACATGACGGCAGCATCACCATTGTGTGGGTTGAGACAGCACGGTTATTGGCTGACTTCTTGACCAAGGCACTAAAGCGCAACTCATTCAAGACCGCTATGATTTCAGTCGGTGTGTGTCCGTGAGTTGCACTCTTTGTCCTGGCCTGCATCTCTATGTGCCCTTGGGGAGTCTATCTGTTGAATGTGACGCTACTCGCCCATGTGCACTGCGCCTCTGAGTCATGGGGGAGTGCTGGTTTTTTCTGCGTCTCTCATTGTACTCTGTTGTGTCATCCCGGCTTGTGTTTTTGGCGTGCACATGACTGACGGTGAGACTTGACACTGCTAGAGTGTCGTCTGGTGGAGCCGACGCACGCTGAGGTCTACACGCAGTTTGATGGAGCCTCCTCCCTGCATCAACGTGCTCAGCTCCATCGGCAGGCCTCCTTGGTGGTCGAGCCGTTGGTGGTCACTGCCACTGGGAGGCTGTCTGCATGTGTGCAGCGCTGGATCTGACTATGCTCTTGTGTTTGCAACGTCATGCTCTACCTAGGTTCCATGTTTCATGTTGTGTGGCACTATTTGGCACAATGGACCTTTGTAGGCATCCCCTGGGTTTGGGAAGCCATAACTCTTCGCTACTGTTTTTCTAGTTGTTTCTGACCGCACGAATGCGTTCGCAGCGTCGATATTATGGTATGGTCCAGTTTTCAGGCAAAACAGACTACGCTCAGTTTTTGGGCCATCGGCCGTCTAGCAGGGCTCACCGAGAAAACCCTGTCTGCCAGAAAATAGGTCTATGACTAATTTTTGATTGGCTGGTTAGCTGAGTAACAAGCTTTACAAAGCTGAGGGGGGGAGCTAGAACTTGGAGGGGTCTCCCATTGTTATTCATTCTTCTCTCCTAATCAGTTACTTCCAGTTTTCAGCTGCTTTCTGGTGCTAACACTGGCGCACGCATTTCTGAGTAACAAACCGAGAGCATCCAAACTCTAGAGCAGCGGACTGAGGGGGCAGCAGACTAAGCAACGTGCGTGGAAGCCAGCACGTTGCATCAACAACGCTGTTGTCCCAACCTGCTACCTATTGTTTCAAGTTGTCACTTACAGGAGGTGATCTGTATGCAGTGAGCCCAGAGGTCATCGTGTGTACAAAAATGACACACCAACACCCCCCTCCCTCCTTACACACGCCGGTTGACTCATACCCTATCAGTTGGTTGGGATCCAAATACAACGATACCCATCATTTCGCTTGATAGATCAGCGATGTCCATAGTCCAAAACGACATGACGGCGGTGCCCATGTTTGCAAATGTGCGATCGAAAATGGAATTCAACTTCGTGCTCGAATTCGGGCATCGCCGACTTCGAGGGTGTAGTCAGCGAATTCTGACACCGGCCTCACCGATGTCAGAAGTCACCATGTTGCAAGTTTTGGAGGTCGCAAGTACGAACTCCAAAACTTGCATGTTCGCAAGGGTGAATGCATGAACCCTGGGCAAAACTTACAATGGGGGTTTGGGTTTTGCTTTTCTTCTTGCCCGGGCATCTGTCAGGCCCCGCGGTAGCGGGGCCCGACAGATTCCCTTTCTTCTATCACAGCATGCGCCGCATCTCGCAAACCGACCCAAACCCTCGACAAACTCCCTAGTTGCATTGAGGGGTTCGGGTTTTATTTTTTTACTTGACCGAGCATCTGTCGGGCCCTACGATAGCGGGGCCCGGCAGATTCCCTTTCTCTTATCACAGCGTGCACCGCATGTCACAAACCCCCCCAAACCGTCGACAAACCCATGTTGTGCTTTGTGCCGTTCCTGTAAAGCTTATTGTGACCACTCGGCCGTGTCCATACTCGTGCAGATCCCTAAGGCGGGCGGCCCTGGTGGCATCGGCGCGACGACAGGTGGCGGACTACCAGCTTGGAGCTGGCCGACCACTGCACCAGAGTCCCAGATGCCACCGAGACTCTCTGCTGTGTCTTCTACATCTTGCAGGCGTCTTTCGGCAGACTGGCCATGAGGCCTATTTGCATGTTTTTGCATTGTTTGCTCACTGTCTGTCAATGGATGCATGCATGTGACCAGTTGTACCGTCTGTCTTTTGATTCTGCATGTCTAGGTTTTGACGGCGTAGCATTCTGACATGTGTGCGCAGAGTTACGGACAAAACAGTGGTTTTGGGCCGGTTTTAGGACAGCTCTTGGACTGCCGCTTGCGACACCCGCCGTGCGCCGCGGCAGGTATTTATGCCTTGGACCTGTCATTTGTCATCTCTCTCTGCATATGCTATATTGAAGCATTCTGACAATTTGCCTTGTGTCTCCTAACCAAACCCGTGCCGTAGTGTGTACGACCTGTGACTGTCGACACCGTCTGATCAGGCACTGACGCCTAGTCAGCGGCTGCGTTGCTAGGAAGCTTCCACGCATATTCTCATGGTATCAGAGCAATGAGACAGTTCTCATTGAGCTACGCAGCAGAGACGCAGCAGAGCAGCAGCAGTGAGAGTCACCGCTGCAGCAGAGTTCCTGAGGCCTGTTGGAGACAGCCGGTCGCCGTCTACGCAGCCCCACCCACCACGTGAGATCGCAGCAGCACAGGCAGCAGCAGTGTTGTGCACCCCCACGCGAGGTGCGTGGCGGCAGCAGTGAGTGCAGCCGCCCCTCCCACAGTCGCAGCAGCAAAGCAGTAGCAGCAGAGGCGGCGGCAGCAGCAGCGCAGCAGCAGCGGCCGCAGCAGCAGCGGCGGCAGTAGCAGCACGGCAGCAACAGCGCAGCAGTAGCGGCGGCAACAGCAACGCAGCTGCAACAGCGGCAGCCGCGGCGGCAACAGCAGAGCAACAGTAGCAGTAGCAGCAGCAGCACCGTGGCAGCGGCAGCAGTAGCAGCGCGCGGCGGCGGCAGCGAGCAGCAGTTGCAGCGCACAGCAGCAGCAGCAACAGCAGCAGCACAAGCGCAGCCGCTATTGCCACCGCTGCATCCGCAGCTACACAGCTGCTGCTGCAGCTGATAGCGCAGCTGCAGCAGTAGCTGGGTAGAAGCTGCTACGCAGCTTCCGCGCAGCGTCTGCGTGGCCGTCGCGAAGCGGCTGCACGCGCGCGCAGATTCGCGAAGAAGAAAGAAAAAAAAAAGAGGGAAAAAAGGGAGACAAGCCGACGTCAGCAGTTTTGCTTGCTGACGTCATCAGTCGTGCTGACATCAGCAACCACCTGCAGAGATGCACGCCACTCGTGCGTCACACATTCATGCTTTCCATTCGCTTTGTCAGTGGCCTGCGAAGTCTGCAGCGGATTACTGGCGACGCGCTATGCGTATCTACACGCGTCTGGGGACCTCAGGAGGCATACAGTTGTGGGCGCTTCGGACGATTATGCTCGGAGTTCGCCTTGAGTACAGCGACATCTTCACACGGTACAGCGACGCTGTCCTCGAGCCTTTTTGAGCCACTCTGCAGCTGCTCCCTTGGGCGCATCAGCTTTTCCTCCAGGTCACGTCAGCTTGTGAGGCAGCAGTAGCGCATGAGGAGACCTCCCTCGCTACAGCAATCATCGCATCACCACCATCCTCTCTCCTGCAGTCACCCTCATCCACCTCCACCATGACCACCTCATTTTCCTCCTCCTCTTCGACCCCGTCTACACCCACGCAGACACAAGGCATTGCAGCAGCCGCCCAGGGGAAGAAGAAGAATAGGAAGTGTGGATCAGGTCAGCAGCAGTCGTCATCCAGTGGTAGCAGTGGCCGTTCTGTGCACTGCTACAACTGTGGAGGCGCCCATCGCTACACCGAGTGTCAACAGCCGCTAGACTGAGCGCGGATCACCCGTGGGCTTCAGGCTGCTCATGCTCTTCGTTCCACGTCCGGCGCATCCCCCGCACCCTCCTCGGGACGTGTGGCGGCCACGACTGCAGCTGTTCCTGCATCCTCACCGGCGAGCAGTAGCGATCCGGACCCACGCGACCGCACCATCACCGAGATTCGTCATCTTCTAGCGCTTCGCTTTCAGGGAGGTGCGAGTGTGTTGTCATCGTCGGGTGGTTCACAGACTACTTGCTCGTCCGTTCCCGTGGCTCGTGATGATGCGTGTGGGGGAGCACAGTCAGCATGTGATGATGATGGGCCTGACTGCACTGGCTGGATCCGTGGGTCTCATCTTCGTGACGTACGTCGTTCCTTCCCACTGTCGGCTCAGCGTCCCTCTGATGCCGAGTGTTCCATTGCTCGTTGTACAGTGACGTCCACCAGTTGTGACTCCAGTGGCACTTGGATCATCGATTCTGGGGCCACCCATCACATGACGTGCCGTCGTAGTGACTTTGTCATACTTAGTCCTGTCACGACTGTCCGTTCTGTTTGTACAGGCTCTGGTCAGTCCTTGCCAGTCCATGGTGTGGGGGTTGTATGTTTCGACGGTCCGTCTGGCCCCTTGTATCTTTTTGACGTGTTGTTTGTGCCTGATCTTGAGCTCAGCCTGCTTTCTGTGCGTGCTTGCACTCTGATGGGTCTCTCTGTGGAACACACTGCTGATTCAGCGACTGTGACTGCTACTGACACCCGTAGCATTGTCTTGCGTGCTTCAGTCATAGATGATTTGTATCGTATCGCTCGGCCCTCCTCCCCTTGCTCTCCCTCCTCATCCGGTCACGTTTTTGTCACTGGTGTTCTATCCTGGGAACACCAGCGGTTGCTTCATCGTCGTCTATGTCACGTGGGCTCCGACACTGTGTCAAAGCTCATTCCGACACAGCCTGCTCTTGGTCTTGACGTGGCTTCTTTCGAGAAGCCACCCAAGACCGACTGTCTTTTCTACGCTCAGGGGAAGATGCACCGGTGCACCTACCCTGACTTGCGTTCCCGAGCGCTTAGGCCTCTCGAGTTGGTCCACTCGGACCTTCTCGGTCCTCTCCCGGTCGAGTCCCTCTCCGAGAGGGGCCGGTATGTTCTGACGCTGACTGATGACTTCACCCGCATGCGGTGGGTCTGCAGTCTGCGTCAGAAGAGCAACGCCGCCCTTGCGGTTCAGCTCTGGCTCGTGATGGCTGAGTGTCAGTCTCGACACACGCTACATTCTTTTCGCTCGGATCGCGACGGCGAGTTCCTTGGTGAGATGGACTCCTTCTTTGCTGAGCACGGGATTTCTCACCAGGTCTCCGCTCCTGCTACTCCACAGCAGAACGGTGTATCTGAGCGCTGGAACCGCACCATGGAGGATGTGGTTCGCGCCATGCGGTCTGAGTGCGGTCTCCCGGAGTCTTTTGCCTTCGAGGGCTTCGCCTACATGACTTGGGTCTGGGACCGCCTCCCGCATGGTCCACTTTCGGACCATGTTACACCGTACGAGCTCTGGTTTGGCCACCGTGCTGACCTTCGTCTCGCTCGCATCTGGGGATCCCTGGCCTCAGTGTGGTACACCGAGGACTAGCAAGCGTCCAAGGTCTCCCCTCGGGGTCGCTTGTGTGCCTTCATTGGCATCTCCCCGCGGTCGAAGGCCTGGCATTTTTGGGACCCCACTCGCCGTCGCGTCATTGAGTCCCTTGACGCGTTGTTTTTTTAGTCCCTCACTTACCGTAACCTGACTTCGATCACAGCCCTCTCCACAGCCCATGTCCCTTCCTGTGAGGGTCCTCGGCGGATGGCGGAGACTTCTCCGCCAGCGACCATCCCTCGTTCGGCTGATGTGTCCGCTCGAGCCCCCTCTCGCTCTCCAGCCCTTGATGATCCGGCTATCATTGCCGTCGGCTCAGAGATCTCGCCTGTACAGCCTGTTTCACACCCCACAGGTGCCTCTTCTCTCACGCCTCCTCCTGCACCATCACCTGTGTCTGCTGGCACCCCTGCTCCTGCGTCTGACCCAGTCTTGCCCACTCCCGTTCCTACGTCGGTTGACACCCCTGCCTCAGTGTCTGGACCAGCCTTGCCTGCTGTCACACCCAGCCCCGTGTCTCCCACACACGCATCTCCTCGCTCGGCATCTCCGGCTGCCTC
This sequence comes from Penium margaritaceum, assembly GCA_023375785.1. Taxonomy (NCBI): domain Eukaryota; kingdom Viridiplantae; phylum Streptophyta; class Zygnematophyceae; order Desmidiales; family Peniaceae; genus Penium; species Penium margaritaceum. The sequence continues at coordinate 26,591 of SZWC01008486.1, read as the reverse complement.
GTCTCAGCCCTCACCAGCTGTGGTCGTACCTATTCCTGTGGTCGTACCTGTCCCTGAGCCTGAGGTGCGCCCCTCGACCTCCGGTTACTCCCGTGAGCCCGGTGGCCGCCTTCGACCACTAGACTCCGGAGCTCAGCGAGCGTCGGGTCCCGGACCCAGGCGTTCCACCAGCAGCATCACGAGTGGTGATCCAGGTATAAAGGCCTTAGGCCTGAGTGTCCGCACCGAGCTTTCAGAGGTACATCCAGCGTGCCCTGTAGGGCACGACCTGGTCACTCGCGAGTTCCATATCGCCTGTGACGCAGCAGCTGATCTCGTGGCCGTCAGGCCCGACACTGAGGCGTGTGCACTCGCCACGCAGANGTTCCTGTGGTCGTACCTGTCCCTGAGCCTGAGGTGCGCCCCTCGACCTCCGGTTACTCCCGTGAGCCCGGTGGCCGCCTTCGACCACTAGACTCCGGAGCTCAGCAAGCGTCGGGTCCCGGACCCAGGCGTTCCACTCGCAGCATCGCGAGCGGTGATCCAGGCACAAAGGCCTTAGGCCTGAGTGCCCGCACCGAGCTTTCAGAGGTACATCCAGCGTGCCCTGTAGGGCACGACCTGGTCACTCGCGAGTTCCATATCGCCTGTGACGCAGCAGCTGATCTCGTGGCCGTCAGACCCGACACTGAGGCGTGTGCACTCGCCACGCAGAGTTCCCCCTCTATGGCGCCTGACCCTGGCACATTGAGGGAGGCTCTCTCATCGGAGGATGCCGATGCCTGACAAGCTGCTTGCGAGGATGAGCTTCGCGCTATCCGAGAGCACAGAGTCTATGAGCTTATTGACCTTCCCCCTGGGAGGAAGGCGATTCAGGTCAAGTAGGTCTTTCGCAAGAAGGTGAAGCCGGATGGCTTACTGGAACGCTACAAGGCCCGCTTGGTCGTCAAGGGGTACTCTCAGATTGAGGGAGTCGATTACACTGACACATTTGCCCCTGTCGGCCGCATGACCTCAGCTCGAGCTCTGTTCGGTGTAGTGGCTCAGCATGACTGGGAACTGCACCAGATGGATGTGAACAATGCGTTCCTCCATGGCTCTCTGGATGAGGAGATTGACGTGGATTGGCCACCAGGTCTTGAGAACGGTGACAAGGTCTGGCGCTTGCGCAAGTCCTTGTACGGCCTCAAGGGTCTCCACGATGTTGGAACCAGGAGATCACTGGCACTTTGACTCGCGCAGAATACGTACAGAGCGAGGCAGACCCCTCGCTCTTCATCCTACCGACACCCGAGCGATTCACCGCCATCCTGGTCTATGTTGATGACCTCCTGATTGCGTCTTCGTCCCTGGAGGCTGTGAAGGAGGCCAAGGCTGTCCTGCAGACTGCCTACAGGATGAAGGACCTCGGTCCTGCATCGATGTTTCTTGGTATGGAGATCGTGCGAGATCGCAGACATCGGACACTGTTGCTGCATCAGGCCCGATACGCACGAGTTGTGGGGGAGCGCTTCAGCGATCTCCTTGGTGCAGTGCCATCCGCTTCCACACCTCTTACACCCGATGGGCAGGATGCCCTGAAGGTGGATGATCCTACACAGGTGGGGGAGACAGTGGACGTGACCTTGTACCTCCGTCTCATAGGATCTCTGATGTACCTAGCCACCACCACGCGTCCTGACATCGCGTTCGCCGTCAACCTCCTCGCTCAGTTCTCACAGGCTCCACGTGCGAGAGCCCTTCACGCGGCTGTGCGAGTGGTACGGTACGTGGTCTCCATGCCGTACCTCGGACTCTGCTTTCATCGGCAGTGTTCAGTGGTCCTTGACGGCTACACAGACAGTGACTGGGCTTGGAGTCCTGATCGGCGCAGTCATACTGGCTACGTGTTTCTACTCGGTGGTACCGCTTTGTCTTGGCGAAGCGGGAAGCAGGGCTGCATTGCACGTAGCTCGTCAGAGGCAGAGTATGTTGCTTTGGGCGCAGGGGCTGCAGAGGCAGTATGGCTGCAGCACTTGTTTCTTGAGCTTGGGCAGTCAGTACCCGCCATTGTGCTGCGTTGCGACAACCAGAGTGCTCTCGCCATTGCGGAGAACTCTGGTGTTTTTCATGCTCGCACAAAGCACATTGCGGTTGAGCATCACTTCGTTCGTAATCTGGTGGAGCGACGCGTGATCTCCATCATGTGGGTTGGTACTAACATGCACCGTGCTGATTTCTTGACGAAGGCACTTGCTTGCGAAACGTTCCTAGTGGCCATTCGTTCTGTTGGGCTTCGCCCCGTGCGTGAGAGTGGTTGAGTGTGGGATGTGCGTCTGCGTCTCATTTGTTTGTGTCACTCACTATTGTGTTCGTACCAGTGTTGCACGCGTATGGACATGCGTACCTTCGGGTCATGGGGGAGTGTTGTGCTTTGTGCCGTTCCTGTACAGTTTACTGTGACCACTCGGCCGTGTCCATACTCCTGCAGATCCCTGAGGCGGGCAGCCCTGGTGGCACCGGCGCGACGACAGTGTTGTGGTGTGAGTTGTTTCCGTCCATTTGTACAGCTTACTGTGACCACTCGGCCGTGTCCATGCTCGTGCAGATCCCTGATGCGGGCCCAGCTGACGCCGGAGCACTGACAGTTGGTGGATCCAGCCACCAGCAGCTGCCAGACGATTGCCACGACGTTCCGGGTGCTTGCTGGGGTGCTCTGCAGTTTTTCTGCAGGTGCTAGAGTTTTCTCGGTGGACTGGCTCTCGAGCCCGATTTGCATGTTTTGTATTGTCCGTCCACCGATCGATGCCNGATTCTGCATCTCTAGGTTCAGACGGTGTTGCGTTTGGATGCCTGTGCGCAGAGTTACGGCCAAAACAGTGGTTTTTGAGCCGGTTTTAGGACAAACTGACACTGCCGCGTGCGTCACCCGCCGTGTGCCGCGGCAGGTTTTTATGCTGTGTGCTTGTCAGTTGTCATCCCTCTCTACATTACTAAGCTATTGGAGATTATGAGACTTTGCGCGTCTCCCTAGCCTGATCCTTGCTGTTTCTTGCACCTGCTTGCTTGCTAGTGCGTCAGCTGACTGGACAGTGTCGCCACATCAGCAGCAGCAAGGTTAGGAAGCTTCCTAGCAGTTTCTCAGAAAGCACGTGGCCTGTCCTCGAAACATCTACTAGGTGGCGCCGCTTGCATGTGGACGACAGTTGGCAACGTCCACTTGGCAACCTATCGCATGATCGCAATAGGGGAGGGTTAGACTCCGTTTGGACGATGTTGAGGTTCACTTACGGCATCGTTGCTTCGTGTTCGGCAACGATGCCATCTTATGACAGTTTTGGTATGAGAGTGATGTCATGATTACCTCGGTCGTTTCTATTTCAATTCCCCTGTTCAAAGGGTCCAAGAAATTTGGGGTTGAAGTAAACATTTATGTAAATTTTTGGTCTGTTGGAAGTCGTACTTTGCTTGANATCTCTCTCTGCATTACTAAGCTATTGGAGCTTATGAGACTTTGCGCGTCTCCCTAGCCTGATCCTTGCTGTTTCTTGCACCTGCTTGCTTGCTAGTGCGTCAGCTGACTGGACAGTGTCGCCACATCAGCAGCAGCAAGGTTAGGAAGCTTCCTAGCAATTTCTCATGGTATCAGAGCGGCGAGACCCCTCTCGCTGAGCTGCGCCGCAGAGACACAGCACAGGCAGCAGCAGTGAGAGTCACCGCCGCCGCCACATCTTGGGACCCGTCACAGCCGACGTTGGCAGCAGCGACGTCACCACGCAATCGCCACCACCATAGCAAGTGGAGCTGCGGCAGTGACAAGATCCAGCAGCCACGCCGGCCAGCAGCAGCAGCACCGGGTGGCAACAGCAGCACCGGGTGGCAGCAGTAGCCATGTCTGGCTGCCAGCCTGTACACAAGAAAACAAAAAAATAAAGAAAAAGGAGTAGCAGCTCGCAGCAGCAGCTTGCGGCGGCGGCCGCAAGCAGTGGCAGTACGCAGCAGTGGCACCAGCTTGCAGCTGCGTCGGCATCAGCAGCCGCGAGCAGCACCAGCAGCGCAGCAGCAGCAGCGAAGCAGCAACAGCGGCAGCAGCAGCATTACAGCAGCGACAGCGGCTACAGCAGCGCAACAGCAGCAGATCCGCGCAGCGGCGAGCTTGCGCAACACTGCTGCTGCACAGCAGTGCTGCGCAGTTGCGCAGAAACTACGCAGCACTGCGCAGGCCTGCGTGGCACTGCGCAGGCTTGTGCAGCCCCTACGCAGCCGCGAGCAGGGGGTGACGAGGTCACCCCCACCGGTCACGCGGGGTTCGTGTGACCGCCCAAAAAAAAAACGTTGGCGTAAAAAACGCTAGCGTTTTTTCGCTAGCGTAAAAAACCGCTGACGTCATCACCGACTCTGCTGACGTCAGCAGTTTTGGGGTTAAAACGTCAATTTTTCCAGACGTTTCAAGTCCTCGAGAAACGGTGGCAGTTTCTTGTTTGGAGTATTTTTGACATTCGGCCCCATACTGAGCGTTGCGATGGCGCCGGTCCGTGACAAGGACAAAGAACCCGTTGACCCCTCTTCCTCCTCTTCGGGCGTTATGAGTCCTCGATCGCAGTCACGCATGATCGACGAGCTTTGTCGGTCACAGGACGAGATGCGCCGGCAGCAGCAGAGGCAGTCCGACGCATTGTAGGAGATCACAGAGCTACTGCGGGGTCGTTCGATGGCTTCACAGCAGCCACCTGGAGGATCTACTGGAGCTGCACCATCTGCTCAGCAGTCTACGCCCTACACAGCGCCGCGGCCTCAGCATCACTCATCACAGGTGGACTCCTGGGATGAGGAGGAGATTGAGGATGACTCACGCGAGCACGAGATTCGTGTGCTTGAGGAGCGCATCCGTGAGTTACGTTTGGGATCACAGCCTCCCACTCCGCCACCTTCTCGCCGTCAGGATCAGCCGCGTCGTTCAGCAGCGTTCACCATTGGTGGTGTTTCTCTCACTGGTGGGCTCCCCATACCTCGTCCACCGTCTCCCGAGCCTGAGATCGCCCTCCCCACGGAGCGGCGACCGAAGGACTTTGAGACACCTCCACCCCGTTACGACAGTGAGGAGGGCTTTGATTGCTGGGAGACCTTGTTTCAGGTGTGGGCCGATTCTGAGGGTGTCTGGCCCTACTACCACAGCCAGTACCAGACCCGCGATGCTCACCAGGTCCAGGCAGCAGCGAGAGCGATGCGGGGTCTACTCTACGCCATGCCGCGGGAGACTGTGGTCGACTTCCGACCCTTTCTTGGTGAGGCCGGGACCGGGACTGGAGCAGATCGACGTCAGGGGTGGGAGCTGGCCCTGACTCTTCTCGCTGCGGAGACCCATGCCACGAGGGCGGCCCGACTACGTGAGTTTCACTCCCTCCGTCAGGGTCCCACGGAGCTTGCAGCTGACTACTGGAGGCACGCGATGCGCCTTTACACGCGCCTTGGGACCGGTGGCGGGACGCAGCTGTGGGCACTCGACACCATCATGATGGGGGCGCATTTGGACCACGTGAAGCTCTTTACGGGCTTCGATCGTGTGGCTCTCTCTGAGTTGTCAGAGTCACTACAGCTCCTTCCTTNCTCTACGCCATGCCGCGGGAGACTGTGGTCGACTTCCGACCCTTTCTTGGTGAGGCCGGGACCGGGACTGGAGCAGATCCACGTCAGGGGTGGGAGCTGGCCCTGACACTTCTCGCTGCGGAGACCCATGCCACGAGGGCGGCCCGACTACGTGAGTTTCACTCCCTCCGTCAGGGTCCCACGGAGCTTGCAGCTGACTACTGGAGGCACGCGATGCGCCTTTACACGCGCCTTGGGACCGGTGGCGGGACGCAGCTGTGGGCACTCGACACCATCATGATGGGGGCGCATTTGGACCACGTGAAGCTCTTTCCGGGCTTCGATCGTGTGGCTCTCTCTGAGTTGTCGGAGTCACTACAACTCCTTCCTTGGGCCCATCGCTACTTCATCCAGGCCACATCGGCTCATGAGGCTGTCATCGCCCATCAGCAGAGTCCACTTGTTGCAGCAGTGACTGCGACACCCCCTACGCCTCTGTCCCTGCTCACCAGTCCCACCTCCACCGCTTCCTCCTCCTCCTCCTCTACACCAAGCGGCCACACTCAGGGCGTTGCAGCGGCCGCATAGGGGAAGAAGGGGAAGAAGCGACGTGGGAAGGGACAGCAGCAGCAGCAGCAGCCGGCGAGTAGTGGCAGTGGACGTTCTATCCACTGCTACAACTGTGGAGGCGCTCACCGCTACACGGAGTGTGAGCAGCCCCTTGACTGGACTCGGATCATGCGCGGCCTTCAGGCGGCGCACACGCAGCGGATTTCCTCGCGTGACACACGGACTGGGCGCGCCGCGACCACGAGTGCAGCAGACGCATCCGTTTCATCAGGCGGCAGCGTTGACGTGGACCCTCGGGATCGCACGATCGCAGAGCTCCGTCAGCTGCTGGCGCTTCGTAGTTAGGGAGGTGCGAGTATGTTATCACAGCCGAGTGGTCCCGATACAGCTTGTCTTACTGCGTCTGTTGCTCGTGATGATGCTTGTGATGGAGCTGTGATGGCTTGCGATGAGGATGGACCTGACAGTACCGACCGGCTTGACGAGTCACATATCCGTGTTGTTCGTCGTTGTCCCGGGTCCTCTGTTGAGCGTCCAGCAGAGGCAGAGTGTTCTGTGGTCCGTTGCTCAGTGTCGACGACTGGTCGTGAGCCGGGTGGCACCTGGATTATTGACTCAGGGGCCACCCATCACATGACCTGTCGTCGTAGTGACTTTGTTGTGCTCGGTCCCGTTGCGTCCGTTCGGTCTGTTNGCACAGGGTCTGGTCAGTCGTTGCCTGTGCAGGGAGTTGGAGTTGTGCGGTTTGATGGTCCGTCTGGCCCCTTGTACATTTCTGACGTGCTCTTTGTCCCTGCTCTTGAGCTCAGCCTGCTCTCTGTTCGTGCATGCACCAGGATGGGTCTCACTGTTGAGCACTCTGCTGACTCTGCCACAGTGACTGCTCTTGACACACGCGCCATCGCGCTTCGTGCCTCTGTCGTTGATGACCTGTATCATGTGTCTCGTTGCACTCCCTCTGTCTCTTCTCCACCTCTCTCCTCTGCGCGAGTGTTTGTCACTGGTGTTCTCTCCCTTGAGCACCAGCGCTTGTTACATCGTCGCCTCTGCCATGTGAGCTCGGACACTGTGTCCAAGCTCATTCGCACTCAGCCAGCCCTCGGTCTTGACGCAGCTTCCTTTGAGAAGCCGCCCAAGACCGACTGTCTTTTTTGCGCCCAGGGTAAGATGCATCGCTGCTCTTACCCTGACTCCTCCTCCCGGGCACTGCGCCCACTAGAGTTGGTCCACTCGGACCTTCTCGGTCCTCTTCCAGTCGAGTCCCTCTCTGATCGGGGTCGATATGTTCTCACCCTGACTGATGACTTCACCCGGATGCGGTGGGTCTACAGCCTCCGCCACAAGAGCGATGCCGCATTGGCGGTCCGCCTGTGGCTTGTGATGGCTGAGCGTCAGTCTCGTCACACCCTGCACACATTCCGCTCAGATCGTGGTGGCGAGTTCTTGGGCGAGATGGATGCCTACTTTGCCGAGCACGGTATCTTTCACCAGCTTTCCGCCCCTGCTACACCACAGCAGAACGGTGTGTCTGAGCGTTGGAACCGCACCATGGAGGATGCGGTTCGCGCTATG
>SZWC01008486.1:4996-16161 GCA_023375785.1 Penium margaritaceum | reverse complement strand
CCGCAGTCGCTGTCTGCATGCGTCCAGCGCGTACTGTCGTGCCTGCGTCGTCATGCACTGCCTAGGGTCCCAGTTGCATGTTGCATGGCCCTGTTTGGCAGCATAAACCATCGTGGGCACTATCTGGGTTTAGGCTGCCATAACTCCTCGCTACTATTTTTCTAGCAGATTCTGACCGCACGGCTGCGTTCGCAGCGTCGGTATTATGGTATGGTCCAGTTTTCAGGCAAAACGGACGACGCCCGGGTTTTGGGCTGTCGGCTGCCTGGCAGGCCTCACCGAGAAAACCTGCCAGCCTGAACTGAACTATTTTCTGATTGGCTGATGAACTGAGTAACAAGCTCTACAGAGCTGGGGGGGGGGCTAGAACTTGGAGGGGTCCCCCATTGCTGTTCATTCTTCATTCCTAATCAGTCATTATCAGTTTTCAGCTGCTTTCTGGCGCTAACTCTGGCGCGCGCGTTTCTGAGTAACAAAACCCAGAGCTTCCAGACTTAGACTCTAGAGCAGCAGACTGAGGGGGCAGCTGACTTAAGCAACGAGCGTGGAAGCCCGCACGCTGCATCAACAACACTGCTGCCCCAACCTGCTGCATAGTTTCCTTTTTGGTATCAGAGCCAGAGCGTAGCAGCAGCACCAGAAGACTGGCGAACAGGTGCAAGACAACGCCGGCGGACCTCCCATACGCGCCAGTGCAGGGGAAATGCTGCCGGATTTTTTCCGATAGCATTGACCCTCCTGGTGGCGGTGTCAGAATTTTTCCCACGGCCACTGGGCCAGGGGAAATGCTGCCGAAATTTTTTCGGCAGCACTGACCCCCACGCGTGACGCGAGGAGGTGAGCGGCAGGCGGCGTCTGACGTCTGTGGGCGGCGACGCACGCGGCAACGTCACCCAGGTGCAGTGACTGGCACCACCAGCAGCAGCAGGCAAAAGCAGCAGTTGGCAGGAGCCCGCAACAGCGGCAGCTCGCAGCAGTAGTAGCAACAGCTCGCAGCAGCAACAGCAGCAGCCCGCAGCAGCAGCAGCTCCCAGCAATAGCAGCAGCAACGTGCAACAGCAGCAGCAGCGTGCAGCAGCGTGCAGCAGCAGCAGCAGCCCGTAGCAGCAGCCGGCTGCAGCAGCCCGTAGCAGCAGCAGGCAGCAGCCGCAGCACGCAGTAGCTGCAACAGCGTGCAGCAGCAGCAGCGGGCTACAGCAGCTTCTGCAGCCAGCTGTAGCAGCTGCTGCAACGAGCTAAAGCAGTCGACAGTTGCAACAGCAGCAGCAGCAACGAGCAGCAGCTACCAGCCGCGGCTGCTACTGCCCGCTGCTCGCAGCGAGCGAGCAGCGAGCAGCAGCCCGCTGCTGCCAGCGAGCAGCAGCTCGTTGTTGCTGGGCGAGCAGCAGCCCGCTGCTCGCAGCAGACAGCGGGCTGCTGCCCGCTGTGACAAGGCAAAAGGAAAAAAAAAAGAAAAAAAAAACAAAAAAAGAGAACAAAAAATTCCCCCACCCCCTCAGCTTGCTGTAGCAGCCTATAGCTGCAGCGAGCAGCTGTTGCAGCAGCACTCAGCTGCAGCAGCGAGCTACAGCAGCTCGCTGTTGCAGCAGCAGCAGCCACAGCAACTGCTGCAGCTCGCAACACGAGCAGCAGTAGCTGCAGCACCCGCAGCAGCAGCAGCAGCAGCAGCAAAAAACAACAGTAGCAGCGGCAGCAGCAGCAACAGCAGCAGCAGCAGCAGCAGCAGTAGCAGTAGCAGCAGCTGCACCAGCAGCAGCAGCAGCAACAACAGCAGCAGCAGCAACAGCAGTAGCTGCAGCAGCATCAGCACCAACAGCAGCAGCGGCGGCCCCAACATTCGCCGCTGCTGACGTCAGCACCCCTCTGCTGACGTCACTGCTGACGTCACTGCTGACATCATCAACAAAAAAAGGAGGAGGGTGAAAGGGGAAAGGGCGAAGGCCAGCGGAGTGGGTAAACTTCCCACTCCCACAACCTCTTGTTGAAGCAGCAACACAAAGACAACAAAAAAAAAACAAAAAAAGGACACCAAGGCATGGCTGATAGTCCAGGCGAGGGGGGGTCCTCCTACCTCTCCTTTCTTGCAGCGATTGCTGCAGCAGCAGTAGCAGCAGCACCCGCCGCCGCTGCAGCAGCAGCAGCCGCCGCCGCCGTAGGACCAGCAGCTGCTGCCGCCGCCGCCATTGCAGCAGCAGCCGCCGCCATTGCAGCAGCAGCAGCCACCGCCTCTCCAACAGCAGCCGCCGCCGCTACAGCAGCAGCCGCCGCCCATACAATAGCAGCCACCGCCGCTACAGCAGCAACAGCCGCCGCCTCTACAGCAGCAGCCACCACCGCCGCTGCAGCAGCAGCCGCCGCCCATACAGCAGCAACCACCGTCGCTGCAACAGCAGCAGCCGCCCCCTCTACAGCAGCAGCCGCCACCGCTGCAGCAGCAGCAGCCGCCGCCCATACAGCAGCAGCCACCGCCTCTGCAGCAGCAGCAGCCGCCGTCCCTATAGCAACAGCAGCAGCAGCAGCAGCAGCCCACTGGTAACGTTGGCGGCACCCCTAACCCACTTGTGGCTCTTCAGCAACAACTCGTCGCCTTGACACAGCAGCTTGTGGCGCTACAGCCAGTCGCCTCCCAAACCGCCACCAGCGCCCTGCCGTCGTTCGTCCCTCCAGGGCACGCTAGCCCCGCGGTGTCCGCCGCCACATACTACTTAGCACAACAGTAGACTCAGCGCCAACGGCAGACAGTGACCTCCGTCCTTGGCCCCACTCTGGGTGCCGGCCGTAGGCAGAAGGACTTTGAGACGCCGCCACCGCCGCTTCAGGCCGGCGAGCAGTTCCGGAGCTGGGAGCTCAGCTTCCGGATCTGGGCACAGGGGGAGGGTCTGTGGGCCTACTACACCCTCCCTTACGACTCCACCCAGGCCGACCAGCTACATGACGCTGGTCACGCCGTCCGCGCCCTTGTACCCGTCGCCCCTCCAGCTTCCCGCCTTGCCCTGGAGCCCTTCCTCGGCGACTTCACCGCTGGCGCCATCCCAGACCCGGCAGCCGCCTGGCACGTCCTCACCAGACCCCATCGCCTGTCCAGCGACNAACTCCCTCCACATGGGGGAGGCCGAGACGGTCACTGCCTACTGGCAGCGAGCGGAGGACATCCTCCGTCGACTCGGCAAGTCGGCTCCACCCCCACTGTCCGCGCTCCTCACCATCAAGCGCGGCGCCACCAGCGCATACGCTGACGTCTTCGTCCACTATCCTCAGGACGTCCTCACCACCATGGAGGCCCAGGGCACTCTCATGCCTTGGGCATACGAGCTCTTCCTCCACATTGAGGAAGCTCGCCAGGAGTCCTAGCTCCATCGCACAGAGGCCCTTGCATCCCCTGTCGTCGCCACCCCTGCCGTTGCCTCCGTGGCCGTTGCCTCCCCCGTCGCAGCTACCTCATCGCCCTCAGGGAAGAAGAAGAAAAGCCGGAACAAGAAGGGCAAGGGTCCATCGCAACAGCAGCAGCAGCAATCATCGACCGGTCCCAGCCATAGTGGCTCGGTCTGCCACAACTCTGGCCAGCCTGGGCACGGGTGGTACACGTGCCCTCTCCCGACGGACGAGGCCCGCGTCATCGCCACCATGCGACGCCAGCGGGAGCGCCGCCTCACCTCTGCCGCCGTCGCTGCTGCTGGTCCTACCACTCCGCCCTCGTCCAGCACCGCTCCCACTCCGACGACTCCGCCTGTCCTGTAGCCACCCGCGCTGTAGCAGTGCTACCCTCAGCCGTCGGTACCTCCGCTGCCCTCGTCGGCTCCGTCACCCTACTACCCGGGCTCCGGCGCCATCACTCCGCATTCTGTCTACACTCCTGGGCCGTCATCCCGAGAGCGTCAGCTAGAGCAGTTCATCGCGCTCTAGCTTGGCCTCCCTCGCCCTCCTCCCCAGGGAAGTGCGAGTTGCATCACCTCCTGCCCTCCTGCCCATCCTTGCATGACTGAGACTGAGCTGCGGTCGTGTCCAGTCTCCTCGTCTATCTCGTCGTCTCCCGTGATCTCATCCACCCCACTCCTTGACGACGTTGCATGGCCTGACGACTGGCAGTCTCGTTTCGCGCCTCCGTCCACCGTGTCCGCGTCCCTCGCGTGTTGCCATGTGACCGTGACTGATCTGGCGGCCCCTGTCCAGGACCCTGCTGAGACCTGGATCATCGACTCCGGGGCCACGCATCACATGACGGCCTCTCGCGAGGCCTTCAGTATGCTCGGTCCCGTCGGCTATGTCTCCGGTGTTCGGACGAGCTCCGGACAGGTGTTCCCGGTCCGTGGGATAGGTGTTGTTCGTTTCCGTGGTCCGGCCGGTGATGTCTTTTTGACAGATGTTCTCTTTGTCCCTGGTCTCGAGCTTAGCCTCCTATCCGTGACTGCCCTTGACCGCATGAGCATGGACGTTGTGCACTCACGTGGTGTCGGCACTGTGTCGTTGCGCCCGTCGGGTCTTGTCGTACTGCACGCCACCGCCTGTGGCAACTTGTGGCACGTTCCCCGCCTCGCTTCTTCCCCTCCCGTCTCCTCCCCGTCAGTTGCGACCGGTCATGTGTTCGTCACCAGCACGCTTTCTCCTCAGGACACCCGCCTCTTGCACCGCCGCCTTTGTCACGTCCACTCTGTCGCAGTAGAGAGCATGCTCTGTACCCAACCGGCCAAGGGCCTTGATCCGGAGACCTTCCCTCTCCCATGCCCCACTTAGTGCATTGACTGCGCTCAGGGGAAGATGCACCGGTCCACGTACCCCCTCTCTTCCTCACGAGCGTCCGCCCCCCTTGACCTTGTCCACTCGGACGTCATGGGCCCTCTCCCCACCGAGTCCGTCGGCGAGCATGGCCGCTATGTCCTCACTCTGACGGACGACTACTCCCGCTACCGTTGGGTCTTCTGCCTTCGGCAGAAGAGCGATGTCGCCCGAACCATTCAGGACTGGCTTGTCCTCGCGGAGCGCGAGTGTGGCCGCCCCCTACGTCGCTTTCGCTCCGATCGCGGTGGCGAGTACCTGGGTGAGGCCACGACATTTCTCGCCTCCCGCGGTATCCGCCATGAGACGTCTGCGCCCTACACACCCGCCCAGAACGGCGTCTTCGAGCGGTGGAACCGCACCATGGCCGACGCCGTCCGCACCATGCGGGTCGAGTCAGGTCTCTCCGATGGCTTCTACTTTGAGGCCATGGCCTACATGACCTGGGTCTGGAACAGGGTTCCCCACGGTCCCCTTCCCCGCCAGTCCACGCCCTATCAGCACTTGTGCGGTCGGCGTGCTGACCTCCGCCCGGCACGCGTCTGGGGCTGCGTAGCCGTTGTGTGGCTGCCCGCTCCACAGCAGGGTGGCAAGCTTGCCCCCCGCGGACGCCCCTGCACCTTTCTCGGTGTGTCTCGTCAGTCCAAGGCCTGGCGCTTCTGGGACCCATCCCGACACTGCATCGTCGAGTCCCGCGATGCCCTCTTTTTCGAGGACCTGTTTCCCCGCGACCTCATTCGCTCCGGCTCGTCCGTGTCCCTCCCGTCGCGTGGGGGAGTGATGAGTCCGTCCTCCGCCTTGTCGCTTCCGGGTGACACATCACCCCGTCCCTCTGAGCCGGTAGCCCCGGTCGCGGCCGCTGGCCCCTCCGAGCCAGCTGACCCAGTCGCGTCTACTGTCCGCTCCGGGCCGGCAGTCCCAGTCGCGTCCGCTGGCCCATCCGGGCCGGCACCCCCAGTCGCGTCCGCTGGCCCATCCGGGCCGGCAGTCCCAGTCGCGTCCGTTGGTCCCTCCGGGCCGGCAGCCCCAGTCGCGTCCGCTGGCCCATCCGGGCCGGCAGCCCCAGTCGCGTCCGCTGGTCCCTCCGGGCCGGCAGCCCCAGTCGCGTCTGCCGGCTCCTCCGGGCCGGCAACCCCAGTCGCATCTACTGGCCCCTCCGGGCCGGCAGCCCCAGTCGCGTCCGTTGGTCCCTCCGGGCCGGCAGCCCCAGTCGCGTCCGCTGGTCCCTCCGGGCCGGTAGTCCCAGCCGCTTCCGATGGCCCCCCCGGGCCGACGTCTCCAGTCGCGTCCGCTGGCCCCTCCGGGCCAACAGTCCCAGACGCGTCCACAGGCCCCTCTGGGCCGGCAGCCCCAGCTGTGCCCGTATGCTCTCCTGGCCCAGCAGCGCCTGTTGCGTCTACTGGTTCCTCCGGACCAGCAGCACCGTCCGCCTCCGTCGACCCGTCGGACTCAGCACCATCTGCTGCCCGACCGCGCTACACACGTGGCCCAGGCGGCAGCCTCCGACCTCGGCCAACTGTGAGCGCGCAGACTGTCGCTCCCCGTTCCGTGGCGCCTCGATCCCCTGTGGCTCAACGTGTCACCTCCACTCCCACGGTCGTGAGTGGGAACCCTGGCACAAAGGCTCTCGGCCTGACCACTTCTGCCATTATCGCAGACCTTCACCCGGGCTCTGCATTGGGGTATGCCATGCTTCTTCACGAGCATCGGCATGCTGGCCGCACTCGCACGCATCCCACCTGGGGCTCGTGATGCACATGCCCTCTCAGTCCGGTCCACAGCGCGCCCAAAGGACCCTTCCACCCTACGCGAGGCTCGAGCCTCCCCTGAGGCCGCACATTGGGAGGCTGCCTGTGCCGAGGAGCTCGCCGCTATCCGACAGCACCACGTGTATGACCTCGTCGACCTCCCTCCAGGTCGGAAGGCCATCGGTGCCAAGTGGGTCTTTCGGCGTAAGTGGAAGCCTGACGGATCCTTGGACAAGTACAAGGCCCGTCTCACAGCAAAGGGGTTTGCTCAGGTCCCTGGNCAGATCTTCGCCCCAGTTGGCCGGTTCTCCACTAGCCGGGCATTGTTCAGCCTGGTTGCCCAGCACGGGTGGGAGCTGCATCAGATGGACGTGAGCAACGCATTCCTCCATGGCTCACTGGAGGGTGAGGAGCTCTACATGACGCAGCCCCCAGGCTTCGACGATGGCACTGGGAGAGTTTGGCGGCTGCGGAAGGCCCTCTATGGTCTGAAGCAGTCGCCTCGGTGCTGGAACCAGGAGATTAGTAGTACGCTTCTCCGTGGCGGCCTCCAGCGCAGCACCGCTGACCCCGCACTGTTCATCAGCCCGCGAGGTCAGACCTTCGCCGCGGTTCTGGTCTACGTCGACGATCTCCTCATTGCATCACCAGACGTGACAGCCATCCAGCACGTCAAGGACCTACTGCACGCTGCCTACCAGATGAAGGATCTCGGTTCTGCCCGAGTCTTCCTGGGCATGGAGCTCGAGCATGATCGCTCTCAGGGCGTCCTGCATGTCCACCAGGCTGCCTATGTACAGACCCTGTCAGCCCGCTTCGCCGAGGACTTGCCCCTCGTGCCCAGCGCTTCCTCACCCATGTCACCCGATGGCCAGGTGAAGTTGAAGAGTCATGACCCAGCTGTTGTGGGGGAGCCAGTTGATGTGACCACGTATCTGCGGGTCATCGGGTCACTGATGTTCCTGGCGACGACGACGCGTCCAGACATCGCGTTCGCGGTCAACCTCCCGGCCCAGTTTTCTCAGGAGCCGCGTTACCTCCACTTTGCGGCCGCGATCCGAGTACTGCGCTATGTCGTCTCGACCCCTCGGCGAGGCCTCATGTTTCGCCGTCAACCGTCCGTCGTTGCAGTGGGTTACACCGACAACGACTGGGCCGGTAGTCCAGACGGTAAGAGTCGCACTGGCTGGATCTTTCTCGTCAGGGGCACAGCTGTGTCCTGGCACAGCGGCAAGCAGGGGTGGATTGCACGCAGCACTGCTGAGGCTGAGTACGTGGCCCTTGGCTCAGGCGCGTGTGAGAGCGTGTGGTTGCGTCGTCTGTTGTCCGAGTTGCGTCAGTCTTTCGCATCCATCACCTTGCATTGTGACAATGAGAGTGCCATGGCCATTGCAGACAATTACGGTGTGCATCACACTCGCACAAAGCACATCAATGTTGAGTATCACTATGTGCGTTCGTTGTTGCACGACGGCAGCATCAGCATCGTGTGGATTGAGACAGCACGGCAGCTGGCTGACTTCCTGACCAAGGCACTGAAGCGGGACTCGTTTAAGAAGGCTGTGAGTTTAGTCGGTGTGCGTCCGTGACTTGCTTTCTTTGTCTCTACTTGCACTTCTCCATGTCCTAGGGGAGTCCGTGTGTTGACCGTGTCTCTGCCCGCCCATGTGCACTACGCCTGTGAGTCATGGGGGAGTTTTGGTTTTTTTGCGCTCATTGTGCTCTGTTGTGTCCTCCCGGCTTGTGTACATTGGCGTGCAGATGACTGACGGCGAGACTCGACGCCGATGGAGTGTCGTCCGGTGGAGCCGACGCACGCTGAGGTCGTCTCGCAGTTCGCTGGAGCCTCCTCTCTCCGGCGACGTGTTCAGCTCCATCAGCAGGCCTCCTCGGCGGTCGCACTGCCGGCAGTCACTGCCGCCGCAGTCACTGCCGCCGCAGTCACTGTCTGCATGCGTCCTGCGCGTACTGTCGCGCCTGCATCGTCATGCACTGCCTAGGGTCCCAGGTGCATGTTGCATGGCCCTGTTTGGCAGCATAAACCATCGTGGGCACTATCTGGGTTTTGGTTGCCATAACTCCTCGCTACTATTTTTCTAGCAGATTCTGACCGCACGGCTGCGTTCGCAGCGTTGGTATTATGGTATGGTCCAGTTTTCAGGCAAAACGGACGACGCCCGGGTTTTGGGCTGTCGGCTGCCTGGCAGGCCTCACCGAGAAAACCTGCCAGCCTGAACTGAACTATTTTCTGATTGGCTGATGAACTGAGTAACAAGCTCTACAGAGCTGGGGGGGGGGGGCGCTAGAACTTGGAGGGGTCCCCCACTGCTGTTCATTCTTCATTCCTAATCAATCATTATCAGTTTTCAGCTGCTTTCTGGCGCTAACTCTGGCGCGCGCGTTTCTGAGTAACAAAACCCAGAGCTTCCAGACTCTAGAGCAGCAGACTGAGGGGGCAACTGACTTAAGCAACGAGCGTGGATGCCCGCACGCTGCATCAACAACGCTGCTGCCCCAACCTACTGCATAGTTTCCTCCCTCCTGCACCCTCTGCTAGAAAAATAGTAGCGAGGAGTTATGGCAACCTGAACCCAGGCAGTGCCCACGACGGTTTATGCTGCCAAAGAGGGCCAAACAACATGCAACTGGGACCCTAGGCAGCGCATGACGACGCAGGCACGACAGTGCGCGCTGGACGCATGCAGACAGCGACTGCGGTGGCAGTGACTGCCGGCAGCGCGACCGCCGAGGAGGCCTGCCGATGGAGCTGAACACGTCGCCGGAGAGAGGGGACTCCAGCGCACTGCAAGACGGCCTCAGCGTGCGTCGGCTCCACCGGACGACACTCCATCAGCGTCGAGTCTCGCCGTCAGTCATCTGCACGCCGATGTACACAAGCCGGGAGGACACAACAGAGCACAATGAGCGCAAAAACCAACAGCAGCAAGGTTAGGAATCTTCCTAGCAATTTCTCAAACAGGCGGCGGACTACCAGCTTGGAGCTGGCCGACCACTGCACCAGAGCCCCATATGCCACCGGGACTCTCTGTTGTGTCTTCTACATCTTGCAGGCGTCTTTCGACAGACTGGCCATGAGGCCTATTTGCATGTTTTTGCATTGTTTGCTCACTGTCTGTCGATGGATGCATGCATGTGACCAGTCGTAGCGTCCGTCTTTTGATTCTGCACGTCTAGGTTCTGACGACGTAGCATTCTGACATGTGTGCGCAGAGTAAACAGTGGTTTTAGGACAGCTCTTGGACCTGCCGCGTGCGACACCCGCCGTGCGCCGCGACAGGCATTTATGCCTTGGACCTGTCATTTGTCATCTCTCTCTGCATATGCTATATTGAAGCATTCTGACACTTTGCCTTGTGTCTCCTAGCCAAACCCGTGCCGTAGTGTGTACGACCTGTGACTGTCGACACCGTCTGATCAGGCACTGACGCCTAGTCAGCGGCTGCGTTGCTAGGAAGCTTCCACGCATATTCTCAACCCCCTAGTTAAAATGGGGGGTTTGGCAGGGTCATCGCGAGCTCGCAGGGAGGTTTCGCCGCGAAACCCCTCCTGCGAGCTTACGATGATGGACGAAGTTCGACTTGGCCCTCCAAGTCGAAATCCATGTCAAATATGTTACATATATGAAATGTAGGAGAGGTGTGCCCGTTTTCGCTCGAAAAAACGAAAAACATGGGCATCGGTGTCATGTCGTTTTCGACTATGGACGGCGTTGATCTATCAACCAAAACGATGGGTATATTGTGGAGTGTCCTAACAGCTACCCCTGCCACTGCTGCAATTACAGTATCAGCAGTGGCTACAGACACCATCTCAAGAGTGACCGAGACAGCAACCACTGTAGACCCAATTGAGACACCAAATCGAGACTCCTTACAAGAAGTCTGTTGCATGCAAAGGTGATGCTACTCCTGCAACCCATGTTGCCTCCAACATTGAAGCACCTGCTGCTCCCAACGTCGGTGAGCTCGCGGAAGACTCGCGGAAGACCGGTGAACACATTTCTAGCCGGACTACTACCATTATGGTGTTCACTACCATACCTAGCTCTAACATTCAAGGTGTGTGTCCAAGGCATGCATATCGTCGTTTGTGCCTCCCCACCCACCATTCCCTTATCACTCATCAACTCCATCAGTTCTTGCATTCATGCACATCATCAGGTATGACATCCCCGATTGACAGTGACTTCTGCGCATCTGACTGCAGAAGAATTTTGCCCCATAGGCATTGCCAATCGTTGAGATCGCGAAGGTATGCAGACGCTTCAGCCTCTTGCGAAAGCATCGTCAACCCAAGCCATCCGGCTACTCAAGACATCAGCTCTGTGTACTGAGAGGGCACCGAGGGAATGTATTCAGACCTGTTCAAGCCAAACGCTTGCATTTGGATATGCTTTCGTCTGGGTCTTTGCCAATGATATCTGTTTGTCATGTTCAAAAGGACTCTGCTTTATTTCTCTCCACGACATCACAAACCACATCTACTACCAAGTGTCGAATGTGCGGCGCATACCACTTCACCCTTGTCACACGAGCAACTCTCACCCGCCATGCAACCCCTCTCTCACACCGCGCCCTCTCCTCAACACCAGACCTCACGCACTCCACCCACTTGCTCTCCTCG
>SZWC01008485.1:93915-116618 GCA_023375785.1 Penium margaritaceum | reverse complement strand
CATATACATATACATATACATATACATATACATATACATATACATATACATATACATATACATATACATATACATATACATATACATATACATATACATATACATATACATATAGTATAGATATAGAAATAGATATATACAATGTTATTTATACAGATATAGAAATAGACATAGGTATAGATATATATATATAGATATAGATGTATATAGATATAGATACAAATATATAAATATGACTAGATATGTGTATAGATACGGATATCGATGTACATATAGATACAGTGTTAGTTGTATTGATGGGCCACGATCTGCCACTTGCATGCATGTTTTTGCCATACTGAAGCATCGACATGTGTCATTGCTTAGGTTTGGATAAAAACAAGTGAGTGGTTGGAGTCTTTGTCCATGGACATGGGCAGATGGATTTTTTTGCTTTAAAGCAATGAGTGAACGAGGGTCGGGCATGACAAAACAGGGGGGTTGGCACCTTCACCTAGAAATTAGTTGGTCACAATTTAGAGTTGTGGGTGGACAAGGGAAACCGCAATTCTTATTATGAGGATAATGTATTGAAATATTCCTTGATAACATTCTTTAGCGTGTGGACCGTTTTCACCGTTAAACGTTATTGTTAACTTTCCATTGGGTACTTCACTTACTCAAGGTTGGCGCTTAAGAGGAGAAAAAGACCCAAAATATGTATGGGCTAGATTCTACTTGAACTCTATCCTAGAAAAAGTCCCTTGGCTGGATTTGAGGTGAAGAGAGTGTCGCACCAAAAGATTTATTGTGCCTGTTCTCTTCCACTTCTAAAACATCGCTAAGGTCTTCATTCCAGCATGCCAATACCATGTGGAACAAGTAGGATTAGGTTACATATTTTAAATCGTGTATTATGATAACCCTCTTTTCTTTGTTGTAACGTGTCTGGTAAAATGGTTAAGGAAACCAATCACTTGGATTTGGAATATACTTTTTAAGGGCTCACATTTTGGTTCCAAAAATAGTCACAAAACAGATTGACTCTGTTACATTGGTGTCAAAGCAAGAGCTTTCGCTAGAGAGAAAACATATCATGTTGAATGCACTTGGGCGTGGGAAATTGACATCGACGAAAAGCATTAGTAGTTTATAGCAAGGAAAAACAATGTTTAGGCTGATCGTTTAAATGCCACCTGATCATCGGAGAGGGCTTGATGGCCAAGAAAGGGGATATTGAACACCGCCCTGGAGCACTGAGCCCAATGGCCGAGAGCCAAGAGCTCGGACAATCCAAAAGCTCTTACGAGCTGACTGGAAAAACAAAATTTCAATAATGCTTAGAAAAACCCCGACAAGGGCGAGCCCCCCCATCCATCTCACTGGCACAAAAACCATTTAGGGAGACGACGAGGACGAGCCCCTCCTTACCTCTCCTCCTTGACGTCCAGTGTACCAAGGGAGAGAAGAGGGGATGACCTGCCCTCTCCCCCTCCTCTCACATGGGCCAAAGGCCCAAGGGGGGAGAAAAGGCAACGTCCCCCTCTCCACCTTCTTCTCAGTTGGGCTTACGGTCCATGGGGGACGAAATGGGAAAACTTCCCCGCTCCCCCCCCCATCACATGCACGGATGACCCATGGGGAGGAGAGGGTTTGACCTATCCTCTCCCCCTCTCTCCAAATGGGCCGACAGCCCATGGGGTAAGAGAGGGGACTGCCTCCCCTCTCCCCCCTCCTCTTGCATGGGCCGACGGCCCATGGGGGAGGAGAGGGGACAACCACCCCTTTTCCCTCTCCCCTCTCACAGGGGCTGACGACCGAAGGAGGACGATAGGATACGACCTCCCCTCTCCCCCTCCCCTCACATGTGCAGAGGGTAAAATGAGGGTACATAGTCCCCTCTTTCCCCTTCTCTCACGTGGGCCAACAGTCCAAGGGGAGGAGGACTAGAGGCGCTCCTCCCTTATCCACCCCCTCATGAGGACTGATAACCCAAGGCGGAGGCAAGGAGGCGAACTACCTCTTCCTCCCCTCACAAGGGCCCACGGCCCAATGAAGGAGGAGAGGAGGAAGTTTCCTCCATCCTCCCCTCTTCGACGGAGGGGATGACCTCGCAGATAGATTAAATGCGCCATATAGCCTATGTACACGAATACTAATGTGTACTAGTTGTGTAGCCCACAACGGATGCCATTGCAAGGGCATGGGAGTTGGTTTGAATTCCAACCGTAGTGTGAGAAATTTCTTCCCACTTTCCTAAATACCTCCCATTTTTAGCGCGGTTCGCTCTTACACAAATTGGAGGAAATTTCCTTCAGTTAACAACAAATCTGGGTACCTTAAAAACCAATATGAGCTCTGAATGTGTGTGAAATAAAAATATCCTTTCAAAAAATACCTATAAGTCCCACTAGCACTAGAGACAAGGATGATTTGCAGAGTTGAACCCAGGGTTTGGCCTTGTTAGTCATGGGTTCATCATTGTAAAATGTGGTCAAAGGCTCTTGATGAGTGATGATAATCTGAAATTTCAATCGAATTCTTGGGAGGAGTCCAATGAAAAGAATGGAATAAACAACAATTTTCTAGTTAATATTCATAATTTGTTAAAAAAGGAAAATCGATAATTTTCCATGCCGTGAATGGAATTATCTTGGAAATGCTTCAATGCAATAAATTGAACACCGATAGAGCCAAGAAAAATAGAGATAATCTTGAAGTTGGGGAATTTCTTGAGAAAATCCACAAGGGATGACTGTTCAAATGCCACAACATGGCTTAACGCGAGTTGTACATGTGTGAAACAATTTTTTTTCACATGTACAACCTCACAACATTGACGTGCACAAAGACGATTTCTGTATTTGTAAGAGAAATCGAGAGTAAAAGCACCAAAAATACTATGACCACTCAAGGACTCATCTACTTACCACAATAATGTAAAATGTATTCACTACACAAAATGGGTGTTGGTTGCACAATTATTCGAGCACTCACCATATCATAGACATCGGTTTGGATTCCACTATCGGCAATAGCACAAGTGCTGGTCACAACATTTTTTCCAGTGTAGCATCCACCACTTGAATTAGGTTTCAGTTGTATATTTGTTTACAGATTCTGAATGCATTCGTGATGCTAGTGCCCAACGCACTGCTCATGGCCTGCAAGAGACATGCAAAGCAAATGCAAATTGTGTATCCATGTGGGTGATGGTTGCATGCAGGATGCTTGGTAAGTCATTTGTACATTGATGTTATATTTCGAGAATGTGAGTGCCTATCACACTCAAATGATGGTGAAAATCCATGTACGAGGGTCTACTGAAAAAGGAAAAATAACGTTGGTTGCACTTGGAATATGACCAACATGGACACGTAATCGTGACATTCACATGAATGTTCAATGCAATATTCACATGAGTGATAAATGAAAGTTCAACAAGTGCGTTGGTTCAAAACATTGAAAACGAGTGCTGAATGCACTATTGTCATAGATATTGGTTGCAAAAGTGACAAAAGTTGCAGGTTTTACTTCTGTTTTGGATGCCAATTGAACCATTGATGCAAGTGCCGAAAGCACTATGGACATGAACTCTTCCAAACAAACTCATCATGTCACTGTCGTTGATACAACACATGTCATAGGTGTTGTTTGCATCAACAACATGGGTTTGAATTGCACCCTATTGCTACAACTACATTTCTTCAGGCAAACAACCTAATAAAAGCGTACTCATTGTGCTTGCGGTAGTTCTCCAAGCAAGTGCACCAAGGGCGTTATATGAAGCACCACAAATATGTCATGTGACATTTGAGAACCGTGTTCACCAACTCGAGGATGATAACACTACCAAAAGCTTTAAAGAGAGAAGTTATGGGTATAACTCGAATTAACCACACACAATTTTGGTGATAAAAAGTATGCATTTTTTGTAAACAAAAAACGATACAATCTCAGCTCTCACCTAGAACAATTTTTTTAATGTAAGAATTTTAAATTCGTCGATAACAGTGTGGGAAGATACTTCCAAAAGATTTACGAGCCAAAATCTTAATGGATGAGTCACATATGTTACAAGGACAATTTCCTCAAATTTTGACCATGCTAAAGGTGGATGAACCCATTCTTACCCATAGATGGGATGAGCTATGAAAGTCCGGTCAGTCAAGCACCAATTCCAAAACATGCACGACTTACATGACTACAGGAGTTCAACATGTGTGACCAAGTCTTGAAGACAACCCTCTTTTTGATGCATCAAGGTATGCAATTCATACCATTATGATTTATTCACGTGAAATTGAGAAGAAGAAATGCATGGAAAATATGCACAATATGTACAAAAAACGTATCAACAAATTATTGGTGCGTCGATCACGACATCAAGTCATGAGCAAGTTTGACTGACAAATGATCAGAATGATTTTGTGACATTGAATCAAGCTGGTGTTATCAGTTGATGTTTTGGATAAACATTGGTGATACCATTCGAGAAAAAAAGTTGTTTTGTGGGTGCATGATGTGTTCTACAACAGTCGTACGTCCTGTTATGCTACAACATTTAAAGGAGAATGTGATTTTTTAATGACTTAGCCCGTTCCATGACTATGTCATGAGATTTTGAACAAACCTAGTGTGTCAGCACGTCATCTTCAATCCTAGAGGAATGACATTATGTCACATGTGCACAATGTGAATTAGAAGCATCATTACCTTTCGGAGGATGTGTGCATCAGTAATCATGGCTAATGAAACCATCAATCCGTGATTGAATATGTCAAGGATGATATCCTTCAATAACTAATCGATAAAAACATTGGCGTCCTATTGCTTGGTGAGTGATGGAAACATATTTTGGTACTCTCTTGATCCTTGATTTTGATAACAATGTATGTTTGGCCCACAAAATGTGAATGATTTCGTTCATTACATGGAAATCAAGGGTCCACCAAAATGATGTTATAGCCTATATATTAATTTCAAGAGTCCCTGGGCACATTTTGACAACTTAGATCGTTTATGCATTTGTATTTTGTTTATGAGTCTTGACTAAAAACATCAACAAGAAATTCAATAAAATGAATTCAACAAATACCACTTACTCGTGTGAGCAAACACTCGCAAGCTCAAATGTTTGAACGTGTTAATAATGTGATACTTTACTTCTCTTGTTATACTCTTGCTGCCACACAACCTGCCTTTTGCTGCCCCATTACCAATTTCACCCATTGCCACAGAGACCTGCTTGCCCACTTCCCTATTGACACATTCACCTGCTACTTGTTGCCCTGTCAACATTTTGGTCTAGATGCAGAATCCCACCGCTACTCCCTAATTTCCCCACTTCATACATACATAGTGGAGCCTCGCAAATATCAAGAATCACCAAGGAATGATTTGTGTCCCTTTCTATAATTTAAGGGATCATTCCTCCCCCAAACAAAATCAAGGGACTAGCAAGTAAATTTGAACCTGAAAATTTTACAATGATGTAAAAGGAATATTAAACTCATAAAAATCCAGTTTTCAAATTAAGGAGCAGTAGGATACTTGACTGGTACCGATGATAAAAAGAAACAAGAGTGTAGCCACAACCAAGTTGAAAAGACAAGGAAGATCTTCGAGAACCATTGTGAATGCGTCAAAGACAAGGAGGGGATCTTCTATGGGTCCTTTACGATCCGAGGCGCCGCAGTGCGATGGTAAAAGACAACATGAGTCGCTTCTTTGCATGTGACAAAGATTGCACGAATGTCAAACACAAGTATTTTTTAAGGCGAAACCTCCAATCTGTAATCACTTAGTGATTGAATATGACATGGATATTGACAGACAATTCTTTTATTTTGGTAGAAAATGGGCAATACCCCTTCATCACTACTATTGTTCCAGGGTAATGTGACAGTCAAATAAAATTTCTTGAAACTAACTAAGACATCATTGGGATCTCATAGTAGTCTACAATTGGCCTCCAAAGCCTTTGACTATGGAGACGACCTATAAGCCGATTGTCTTAGCACCCATAACCCAGTGGTCCAACCGACCACATAACGTGTGGTCATTTTGAATAGGTCTCAAATATTTCGGCATTATGACGCGATTCACCTGTCATGTATATCACACTATTAAAACATCATGCAAATGGATTTTGATCATGCCAAAGGTATGGTGTAGCACCCTCTATGATATCTCAATGTACAAAAGAAAGCCAACAACTACTATTAAAAAAAAACCAATCTTTGATAGAGATCATAGAGCAAACTTCAATAAATGTGAATTTCCATCCACGGATGGAAATCACATTTGACTACATTTTAGTCAAACCACGCTGCTGACTTGGAAGGTCATGGTGAAGTGACTAAACTCCCTTGGTTTTTGGAATAGTTGAATTGATGTTTTGTCATTGAATTCAAATTATAATCTGTTTGAGGATGTTGCTATGGTGGTATTCACAATGGTAGTTTTTTGCAAAATGTCGCTGATGAGGGTGATACTCTATAAAAGTGACTCGAGTAAGGCATATAAAACTTTTCTATGGCGTGGAAGTACCGCATGTACATAATAGAAGACAATTAAATAATACAATTTGTTGTAATTTAGTCAACGCACCCCAAGACATACTCTTGCGGTTCATTTATCTATACAATGCTTTTCATAAAGGATGTATGTTTTGTTTTTATTGAAGAACATTACAAATTCCTAAGAAGGTCTGTAAGTAGGACAAACTATTGACCGGTTCTTGAATGGAACCATAGGATGCAATTCCATGAACAGAGAATGATGTAGGAACTGGTCGATCTAGGAACATCGGATGTGATTCAGAAGTGTTCAACCAAAATTACATGGAATTGACACCAGAACGGTGTCCTTCCAACTTGTACCACATGGATTGTGGTCATGGTACACCCATTTGGTAAAACGATGTTATGAACACGATATTTTTTGATACAATCCGCGATCATTGAGATCAGTTATCTCAACTAACCTAGCTGAAATGATATGCTTTTGACAGGGACGCAAGCGCTAGCCTTTGGTATTCATTCCCGAAAGAAACGACGGGATGATCGTTTAGACAAATATCATCTAGGTCAAAGCATTTTCAAGTCTGATGATGAAATTTGACGGTAATTTTGCGTGCCAGAGGACCAATTCCGCCTCCTTTAAAGATATGTGAAATCTTTGAAAAAGGAGAACACGTATGCTCAATAACCTAGTTGTAGGGCTTTGGTGCCTCCCAAACATAAGAAACAGCTAGGATGCAAGTTGCATGAGCTTAGTAGAGATAGGTTGAGTTTAGCCAACCAACTGACTGGTGTTGAAAATGGTTTGCTAACGAACTCCTGGTCATGAACACGTGGTAAAGAAAGCAAGAAGACTGATGTCCAGATACTGGGTTACACGAACTGACAATGTTGCGCGAAGGTACCACGTTGGCAACAACCCCTCGGAAGAGATCTTGTCCAAATCACATAAAAAGTGGTGTGTGGACCAAGACATTTTTTGCGCAAATGTCTGCTTAATTGGTTGCAAGGATGCTTCTGGCAAAAAGTGAGGAGGCATCACCACAACAGCTTACTGAACACGTACCAAATGAAATGTGGAAAAATCATTTTACGTATCCTCTTCAAAACTGGCAAGACATTGTTGACAATGTACGTCCCAAGAAGCATTGACCATGCCACTGATACACAAGTGTGATGAGTCATCGGTGAAAACTCATTAACACTTGTGAAGAACAGAAAGGATTATACGTGTCTCATCTTGACAAGAGCCAAAAGATCATGCAATCAACACCGAATGTTGTATATGAATGGCCATAATCACAAGAACCACACATGTGTGGTTGATTATACGTGAACATGACCACCGTGTTGTGAATAACAAGAGTTCACACATGTGATCTCGTTTACGCTTCTTGTTGCATGGTATGTATTATGATGTATGCAATGATCAAACCTCCATCAGTGAATACAAACCGGGATGGTTCAAAACCAAGGAGAAGGGATGTGCCGTAAGGACTATTTTTACAGTAAAAATGGTTGCTAGATAGTTATCGGGTTCTATGGGTACCTGAGGCTCACGTTTCTAAGAGCCAAGGCCCGGGAAAATGTGTATGGACTACAGTCTAATTTGACTCTAGCCCGGAATCCCTTGGTTGGATTCGAGGCAAAAGGTGTAGCACGAGGGCCGAACGGGCCCTCCAACCTTGCAATAGCAAGAACGTGGTTCACAACCAGCCCTCACTGTTGCGAGAGCTGATCGGTGGCCAACCACGCGCTGGCCGCCGGTCGGCTAGCGGTCGGCTGGTAGATAGATAGATAGATTATTATGTTTATCGTCGCTACCCCTCCACGGGGAATGGACGGTCAGATGATCGGTCGGGCACCCACTAGCAAGCTACCAGCCGCCAATCGAGCTGGTGGCTCGATCGGCGGCTGGTAGCTTGCTAGTGGGTGAGGCTATGAGGGTGAGGCTCGTGGCCTTGTATCCTCACCCTCGCTCGCCCTCCTTGCCAGCGAGAGTGAGCGTGGACGAGCGATAGTCACGAGCGAGAGAGAGAAGAGAAAAAGGCAAGGTTTCAATAGCTCGTTTTAAACCCAAAATGAGGGAGCGCGGTAAAAATGGAAGTGGGCTTCCACAGAGTTGAAATATTCAAGTCTCCCTATACTGGAGACAACGATGACGATTGCCCACATATGGGAAAATCCCTCGAGCGAGCTCAGGATGCCAATCTGCAAAATCCAATAATGAACTAAGTGTAGGAGCTAGAGACACAGTTGTTATTCTGGTTCTCAGAGCCAAACAACCCTCATGACTAATTGTGTGCCACTTATAGCGGTTACGCTAGATATAAATCACTTTGAACAGCTATAAAAGTGGTGGAAATGCAAAGGGGGGTACAACATCCATACTAATCCAATTCGAGCATCAACAAGTACGCTAAAAAGCTCTCAAGGAGCTCTACTTCAACCTCCCAACTCCTTTGAGCTTCTCCTCTTGGTGGACTTTTCTTGGACGGGGTGGAGTGCCCACCCCCAAAACCACCATTTGCCTTCACTTTCAAGATTCTCTCTCCCCTCCTTCATCCAAAAATTTGGAGAGCATTTAATCCCAAGGCCAGGGAATCTCATGGCCTGAGAACACCCTAAAAAAAGAGGGAAGACAACTCCTTGGAGATTTGTGGCGGCTTCTCCAACGCCACCGGCTTAAGGAATACGTTACCAAGAAGTGCGAGACACGCCAAGAGGACTCAAGAGGAGGCCAAAGAAGACAAGAAGACAACAAATAAGACAAGAAAAGTGAGAAAGGGGCGTATGGGGGTACAAAATCTTAGGAAGAGTTAAACCCCCTCCTCCTCAATTTTTAGACTGGTGCTCAAATGAATGTAGACTCTTGATCTTGTCCTTGCTTTGTTTTTCTTAGTATTTTAGCTTGCCTAGTACCATGAGTCGCGGCTTAGGATGTTGACTAAACCCATGTGATTTTGCCGACAGTGGCAGCATAAAAGATAGACTTAAATTTTTTAATTGCATCATGGATCATGAGTGCAAAGAGACTTCGGGAAGTAACACCTCCTCAAAGTTGTGGGATGATCCTCTGAACGGTCTTCACGTGCTAGACGTACGGGTGATGAGATGGAAAGTGTCGGACCATCCAAGACCAACAAGCGTAAGGTGGAGACGACCTCACCACACGCCCTCCGTGGACTCCAAACTTTTCTTGTCTTGCACGCCACCACAAGCATGTACCAAACCGAAGGCAACCGTACCACTTATCGCAACAATGTCGGGGTCCCTGACAGCAAGCACGACACCAACGATGGTGAACGTGACGAGGATCACGATCATCACCATCATCATGCGATGAACTTAAGTGGATCACTTGAGAAGGGCAAGACCCTCGTCGGATCGCCTGAAGTCATTGACACCAACGAGCCTGTCGATAGTAGTAAAGGTATTGAAAGCAGCCACGCGAGAAGTTCTCGCAAGAACGAGCCAGACAAAATCACCGTCAAGGCAATTTGCGACCACCGTAGGAAGCTTGTTGAGTTGGTTGCCGAGGTGGCGGGCCAACTCAAGTTCACCACCTAGATGAGTGGAGATGGACCCCCCTTTTTATGAAGTATTTGTGATGGGACAAACCAATGCCCACTCGAGCTTCTTTGCCGATGACAGCCTTCTCCAGAAGGTGGGATTCTTGGAAGGCGTATTTGTAAATCGTACCCTACTTTAGTGGCTAACACTTTACATACAATGCAAGGTCCTTGAGGCTATTGCCAACGCACTGATGACATTAGAGATGCAATTCACGTTCACCAACCCATTGGTCCATGTTGGGCAGAACATTACGAACCTCAATCGTGATCATCAGCTGTAGCGACTTGCCCCTCATGAGGCAACCCGTCAATGTGACGATCTCGACAAGGTTTTTCAGAGTGTGACCTAGGTGTAGATGAAACAACAATTGTAGCGGACTGCAGATGGTGATGGTACCACCAATCGCAGCGATGAATTGCCTACCTCCACGAATTTGGGGCCGGTCATTAACACTTCCTCCACAATGTGAGATTCTTCTAGTAGAGCATGAAGCTGACCAATTGGCTCAATCGCATGGAGAACGTCCTACGTGTTCAAAAGACACCACTCTCTCAATGGAGTGACCTTGCCACAGTACGACTTGAGGACAATCTCTTCAAGTACATGATGAAGGAGTTGGGCATACAACAACCACACCTTGACTGACAACCCATGCCGTGGGAGGATTTTTGCACTATCATGCATAAGAAGTGCACCCAGCGTGAGGGGACGCAACGTGCCTTCTACAATGTCAAGGAATTTAGGTAGTTGGGCAGCCCTTGTGGCTTACTTAAGCGAGTTCACAGTACTCATGGAGGAAGCTAAAAGCTTCACTAAGGACAACCAGACCCAAACCTTCAAGTACCCGGAGTGCTTGTTTTCGGAATACTTACATGATGGTCCTACCAACAAGAAGTTGAAGGACAAGACCACCACGAAGGCAGTCGGCCAAGATTGGAAAAGCTGGAGGGTGTTGCTTGACCACATGATTAAAATGTATTTAGTGAACCCAAAACACTAATCAAATGCACGACCGAACACACGTGCATAGAAAAGCTGCGACATGCACATGGACGCTGTAGGGGATGGTGGGTTAATTGGGGAGTAGGATGGGTTGAAGGGCAAGCAGCCTGCAAACCCTCTAGTTATGAAGACTGGAGGGCACAAGGCCTCCAACAACAAGCGCAGCCATGATAATGAAGAACTATAGGTGCCGCATGAGCGTTATAACGCAGCCTTTTGTGACAAGCTCTGCAACAACAGCATGAAACCTGGCCACTTTACGGCCCAATTTCTTGAGGCTACTGGTGGTGGGCAAGAGGTTGTGGCATTGGCAGCAACTACGGAACTTCGTTGAGATGGTGCACCATGAGGCCACGAATAGGGCCATGGACAAGGCCGCAGTCGTGGCAACGGGCCCGGCCGTGGTAATGGGTGGGACCGTGGTGCAAAATTTCTCTACCCCCAAGTGATGTTCATGGGGATCACTCAAGGGTAACACTGCTTCACGTATGTGGGTTCATGTTTTCAGATGAGGATGTTAACAATTTTGAGTTTTTTCGAATTCAAATTTCTCTACTGTTTTCTCTCCTCTTTTTGATCCGCAATCTACACTTTCTGACCGACATTGCCCACTAAACCTTATATTATCAGACAATATTCTTTATAGAAAATGCGTAGTTGTAACGACACCAACCATTGTGCAAGAGTTGTGTGATGTGGTGATTGAAGCAAACGCTCTCAAAGTGGTGAGTTAAATCACGCTCGTTATACCTCTGGTCCATGCTTTCGACCATGTCCAATTCAAAGACTGGAAGGTGCTAGCTGGATTCACATGTACCCACAAGATGTGAACTCAAGTAGGTGAATCATAGGGTTTTTGGCGCTCGTCGTACAAATTATGTGTTTATCACAAACTTGGATTGCCATCATCGAGCCCATTCACATAGAATATTGGAGGTAAAATATGACAATGCAGTTCAAAGGACACCTAGCTGGTGCTCCAATGAACATACTGGCTAACATTCAAGGGGTTGAGTCTTTTGTTAGCCTTGGCTTTTTGAAAAAGGTAGGCCTGAAGTACGGGCCAGCAAATGGCACAGTTGTTGTCGGTGAAAACCGTACGATATCCGTGATCAATACCTGAAAAGCAAATATATGCATTCAAGGTTACACACAGACTGTCACGTGGAAGGTACTCAACCTTGTAGACCCATTCAACGTGGTTGTATGTGATCTCTTACTCTTTGAAAACAAGGCTCTGATGTGCTTTGAATCAAAGCATTTGATCCTTCGAAAGGAAGAACGCCACTTTACATTGATTCTAAGAATGAAATTGTCACCGATCCGACTAAAATTCCATGCCAGCTTGTCTGCAATGCAGTTCAAGAGACATTTTCGACAAGGTTGTTAATACTTCTTGGCTCAGCTATAGAAAGTAGAGGATGTTTGAAGGAAGACACACCACAGAATATCAAATCTCCATTGGTGGAGTTCTCAGATATATTCCAAGACCCATTGGCAAGGCTTCCACCCAAACGACCTATGGACCACATGATTCCGCTGCTACCGGATGCGACCCCTCTATTAAGACCCATATGTTGTCTTAGTCCAGTAGAAAGGCAAAAGGCCTAGTGCAAAATCAAAGAGTACCTTGGAGATGGATGCATAGAGACATTTTTTACCTTGGATTTATCTTATGGATATCATCAAATCCGCATCACTGAAGATGATATACCATAGATAGTATTTTGAGCATACATGGGACACTAACAATTTTGGGTTTTATGCTTTGGGCTAATGAACGCCTCGGCAACCTTCCAATGGAGAAATGAACCGAACCTTTTCCTAGCAACTCTGTCAGTTTGTCTTTGTTTACCTGTAAAACATCGTGGTTTTCTCTAAATCAATGGAAGAGCACATAGAACATTTGCGTGAAGTACTCGCAATCCCTAAAGAACATAAGTTCTATGCAAAAGTGAGTAAGTGCAAGCTTGCACAAGATGAGCTTGAATACCTTGGGAAAATAGTTGGCAAGGACAACATCCGTGTTGATCCACGAAAGGTCGAAGTCATTGTGGATAGGCCACATCAAAAAAATTGGGCAGGTTCGTTCTTTCCTCAGCCTTGTAAACTACTTTAGATGGTTTATGCAAGGGTATTTGACCCTATTAGCACCACTAACTAGGCTCATGCAAAAGACATGCATTCAGATTAGACATCTGTCTATAAGAACAATTTTTTCAATCTAAAAAAACTTCTATCCACAACACCTTTCTTAGCTCTTTTGGATCTATTACAACCATGGAACTTGGGATGTGATGTATCGGTAGCAGGACTTGGAACAGTCCTCATGCCAAATAGTCAGCTAGTTGACTATGAGAGTCGGAAGCTCATCCCTACAAAGATGTTGTACACAACTAGGAATCAAGAGCTCCTTGCGGTGATACACACTTTCAATATGTGGTGTTGCTATCTCAAGGGTGCCGAGGGGAGTGTGACGGTCGTGACCAACCACAACCCATTAGTAATCTTTAGAATGCAACCAAACCTGTCAAGATGACAAGCGTGTTGGAACGAATACCTGAGCCGATTCTTGTTCACATGGGAATATCGGCTAGGAAGCATCAACGTGGCCAATCCACTAAGCCAAGAACTTGTGGAAATGAAATCAACCACCGAGGTTGGTGGTTGTTTCATGGCCATTTTGATCGCAACAACACAAACACAGACCCCCCTATACCCCTACAGTGATCATCCCGAGAGATTATCCATTTAGCTTTGTAAATAGGACCCAGATTGGATACCGTGTGGATTTTTGGTTTCAAGACTCTCATAATGTGGAGGAGTATGGACTAAAGAAGGTCACAAGAATATTCATGGCACAAATAACATATTGTTGTACCGGACTCGGAAGATTATCTCCTAGTTCCACGACCCGCCGGTTGAGGTCATGTGGGACCTCAAAAATTGAACAAGCACTCTTAAACCACTATTAGTGGCCCGGATGGAGTGTTGATGTTTGTACGTATTGCATGACATGCGACCCATGTCTTTTGCACACGGCTAGTAATAAGAAACCTACTAGACTCCTCTAATAGCTTCTCATCCCTGGGACTCAATGGGAGTGCATCAGCATGGACTTCATTACAAGTCTTTCAGATATGGCCCGTGGCCACGATGTAATACTAGAGGTTTTGGATCTTTTTACGAAGATGACACACTTCAATCCAACAATTACAGATGTGAACATAGAGGAGAATGCTCGTCTCTTCTTTGGGGTTGTTGTAAAGTACTATTGTTTGCTGTTGTGCATCATCTTCAATCGAGATGGAAATTTCTATTAAGTTCTGGCAAAACATGTACAAGTACTTCGGCAACAAGTCGTAAATATTGACTAATTGCACCTAATTGCACCTAACGCTTAGTGCGAGAAGTGCCTTGCTGTCGATCATCTCGATCGTCGGTCCATCTTGTCTCGCGCCGAGCCGCCGCGTTAGCATGAAGCCTCCCAGCGGCGAATGCTGTCGTCCTCTTCCGCATGCCACTGGAAGCACGGGGACCTTCGCACGGTCGCAATCACCGGTTTTGCTCCCGTTTTTTATCGCACATGTTGTCGGGGGCTTGTCTTCGCGAAAACCCCTCGGCGCATAGCGTAATTCACACAATATGCGCCGAGGTGGAGAAGTCACCCTCGCATGGCATGTTCAGAATGCCATGTGAGGCGCTAGCAAAGTAGCACCTCGTTTGCTCGCTTGCTTGCGCTCTCCTCCTCCTTGCATGGGCGGTCAAGCGGGGGTGAGCTCAAGCGCGACCTGGATTTCCGAAATCAGAAAAAGGCCCACGTGCCCCCAAAACTCATACAAGGCCCCGAGTATGCTAGAAGATTACGGGCATTTTGTTACACACATGGAGAGGAAGGAAGTTTACGGAAGTATTATTCCTACCTCTCCATGTGCTTAGAGTTTAAGTTATCACACAAATGTTCATGAAATAATTTTTATTTTGAATCAAGCTATTAAAATAAAATTTAATGTATTATGTAGGATTTTCCGCCTTAGAAGATTAATATTTGTATTTTTCTAAATCCAAGCCAGAAAGGCACAAGAGAGAGAATCGAATCCTAGGGAAAGATATCAAATGATATGTACATAATTTACATTTCTATATTTTTGATTTTTTTTTATGAATCCATTCACGTGGAAAATTATTTTACTGAATATTTTGACCCATAGACTGGTGAATAATTACATTTCAATTTCCATAACCTATTCTAGGTTTCACAATGCAAAGTTTCACTTTATTTTAATATTACAATTCTATTTTCTCATCTTTTTTAGCATGCTCGAAGGCTAATGTTTTACCTTTTATGTACATCTTTGTGCTTTTTGATATTGAGAAAGGCTTTATGAGATCACCGAGTGTTTAGAAGGCTTCTTTCTTCAATATCGCTGGCTTGCGTGATCCTTTTCCCGTCGGCCGTCTTCATGGCCACATTGGAGATCGCGCTTGATTATGGCTAGAACAGTAAGGCAGGTTGCGGACTA
Organism: Penium margaritaceum; assembly: GCA_023375785.1. NCBI lineage: Eukaryota > Viridiplantae > Streptophyta > Zygnematophyceae > Desmidiales > Peniaceae > Penium > Penium margaritaceum. Next base: position 101,014 of record SZWC01008485.1, on the reverse strand, counting down.
TAGTCTATCATGACCAGATCCGATGTCAAGCGACACTTTATGGCCAATATGGATGACGATGCCGAGACGCGACTAGTTTTGAAAGGATGTTAAAAAACATGGCCGAAAGAAAAGAAATGACCCAAGAAAACGCGCCAAGAATCGTACATTAAGGCCGCCTATATCACACCTCGCACGTGCATCTGTAGAGTGGGTTGTGCCTTTGCATTTTTAGGTCTTGTTTTTTTTCTACTATGACTGATTTCTCAAGAATGGAAAGAGAGAAAAGAATAATACTGTGAATGGTCCTCCTAGCCCATCACTATGTGAACGGTAGAGAAACCCTGTCCAGGTCGAACATAGACAATTGAAATATGAACTGAATCAAAGAGTATCGCCCGATAACGATCTTGCGAGGGATCAAGAGTCACAATTGAGCGACTCTCGCTCAATTGAGAAGGGTCACATGACCCTCCTTGCCATGATTGGTCAGCAACACACGTCGATGATCGAGCATGGCAAAGGGCTGGATACATCACTCGTTTTTCTGAAGTGTTGGATATGGCAGATCTAATTTTTGGTAGTTTATTTGGCGAGTGTTTAATCTGAGGAAAATGCAATTCTAGCAGGGTTTTGAAAAGGGCAAGAAAAAATGTTTTTTTTACCCCTGGTCATAACCGACTGAGGCGGGGGGGCTACTTCAGCACCAAAGAAGCCCGGGAGTTGAACCCGGCCCCCCAGGTCTGGAAGTCAGGGCGGAGGGTAGAGGTCAGGATACTTCCACCACAGGGTGAAACGGGAGCTTAGAGATAGCCGGCATTCTTTGTTGTGGAGAAGGAAATTAGAGATGAGGGCCGAGGCGAAGTCATCTTCAATGGATTTGAGTTTTGCACGTGTGCGCCTTGAGTTCTTTCTAGAGAGCAGTGTGCAAAAGAGCCATATGTGTTTTTGGAAGGCTGTTACAAATGTGGCAATGATCTTAGCAGAAGGGGAGGAGGTTGGGTCTGCCCAGCGTTCTTGCCATATGAGGTGAAACAAGGTAGCACGGAAGATAAACCAGGCAACATTAAAAACTTTGGGCTTTATGGGACCCAAAAGTAATTCTGGGGTCGTGAGGGGCATGTTAGGGAAGAGAGCATTGAAAAAGGTCTCAATTTGTTGGCGGAGAGGGTGTAGGCGATCGCACTAGAGGAAACAGTGTTCTAATGTTTCCTCTTCCCCGCAGAATGGGCAAGCACTTGTTCCATTGCGGCGGTAATGGGTGCGGCTGGCGACTGGTAAAGAGCGAAATAGAATCTTGGTCTGCACATCTTTAGGGCGGAGGTCGAGAGGGAGGAAATAAAGTTTCGCCCGAATGGAGCGCCAGTCAAAGTGAGTGCCAGGAAATTTATTGCTCCAATTCATCTCATATGATGGAGTAAATTTATGTTGCTGAAGGAGGCAGTGGTAGGCTTTGGTCAAGGGTAAGAGTCCGTGTGAGAACCTATATGATGGGATTGCAGGGCGATCTGGTAGGCCAATCAGTCGGTTCTCCGTAGACGTGAAGACCGGGGTGAGGATTTTACCTTGAACTTGAGATGCTCTGGCCCATGGGTGGGGACGAAGGGTGAGGTGGACAGGGTCTACTTCGAATGGTACGGCTGATGAGTGTGCGGGGCGAGGAAAGTGAAAGAGTAGTTGAATGGGCAGGCCTATAAGGTCTTTGATGGTAAAGTATGGGGTGTGGGGTTGTGCTAGGGGGAAAGAGGGTCCGAGAGCAAGGGTCCGCCTCCACAAAAGGGGTATAGATTCCAGAAGGAGTTGTAGAGTGCATTGTCGGGCCGCTGACCAAGATGAGGGTGGACGTGTCACGAGGTCCCCGAGGGTGATCTCCTCAGACAAAAGCCATCTTTCCTGTCTTTCTAATCCAAATGGATGTCCCGTGTCTTTCGGAATGTGCCGGTTGAAAGCGACGTACTCCTGAGAAAGTTCTTCAACGATTATTCGTGGGGGCTGGAATGTTGGGTCCGAAGCTAGAACGTTTTTGAAAGCCATGAGCCATTTAGGGTGAATGGTGGGGAATTTGAGTCGTAATATGAAGGGGTGGGAAAGGAAGAAGTGACCCTGTTTGGGGAGATCTTGGGAAAAGAGGAGTGTATGCTTCCATTGCGCTTCTCGAGACTGGAGAAAAGAGTTAATCCATTTGGCAGCTTGTGCTTCGATTAAGACAGTGGGCCACTTAACCCCGAGTCCTCCTTTTGAGGTGGGAGAGACTGCAGATGCCAGCGAGTATAGACTCAGTCCTGGGCCTCACCTTCCTTTGGGGTATTGGAGGAGAGGAAGTTGAAAAGAAGGGTGTTGATTCTTTGGAGGTGGTCTGGTGCTGGAGCGCAGACGTAGCTGTAGTAGAGGAATTTGGCGTTGAGATATGCATTGATTACTATAGTTTTGGTTTGAATTGGGGCCCTTGTCTTCTTCCATTATGTGACAGATGCTTCGAGTTGCCGCAGTATTGGGTTCCATGTGTGGTCAGGATTAAGGGTTGGGCGGAAGTAATGGCCTAGTATGCGAATAGGGGGGTCAATAAGTTGAAATGGGGAATTCGATGGAGCCGGCGTATGAGCACCGATTGGGAGAATGTTTGTCTTGCGGTATTTCGTGCGGATTCCTGTGTATTTGGCGCATGTGCGGAGGCAACGGGCGGTAGTCTGGATTTCATTCACGGACGAGAGGATAAGGGTCATGTCATCTGCGTAGCCAACGATGGACTTCCGCAGATGTGGAGCAATAGGTATTCCTTCGAGATGGTGACGGAGGAAGTCTGCGATGGGTTCCATAGCACAGATGAAGAGTAAGGGAGCCATGGGACAGCCTTGTCGTACCCCCGATTGGAGGGTGATGGGAGAGGTGAGGTGTCCGTTAATCATGAATTGCGTCGTAGTATGGTAGTGTAGTACCTTGATCCACCAGATGAAGGATTCTAGAAATCCAAGGTGTTGGAGGGCCGCATATAGATAGTCCCGATTTAGGGAGTCATATGCCTTTTCAAAGTCTGCAGCTAGGAAGTAAAGTGGGGAGGAGGAGCGAGTAGACCAATCGTGCAGGTCATGCAATTGTGAGAGGGCATGTTGTATGTTTTGTCCTACGACAAAACCAGTCTGGTCCTGATGGATAATGTGCGGGAGTGCCTTTGCCATCCGGGTCGCGAGAAGCTTGGCCAGGATTTTGTATTCTACATTCAGGATGGAGATTGGCGTGTAATGTGCAATGTCATAGGGGTCATCCTTTTTAGGGATGAGTGTGGTTATGGAGGAGGCAAAGTCCCCCATCTGGGAGGGGTCGGTGAAGATCTGGTTGTAGAACTGGATGAGTTGGGAGGCGATATGGGGGATGAAGGTTTTATAGAATTCTCCAAGGAGGCCGTCAGGTCATAGGGTTTTGTGAAGTGCCTGTAAGAGTGCTGCATCTACCACCTCACTGTGGGTGATCGGCGCCATTATTTCGGCCAGTATGTGGGGTGAGATGTGTTTCTTGTATTGTGGAAGCAGGAAGGGGGCAAAGGTTTCGATGTGTTGTGGTTGTTGGTAAATGCGCTGGAAGAAAGCTTGGGTGATGCGAGATAGTGCTTCGGGTGTGGATTGCAGGGAGCCGTCACCATCTCGTAAGGCGAGGATGGTCGATGAGCTATTTGGGGGTGTAGTTTTCTTGGTGAGAAGGGCCGAGGCCCGATTTCCTTCTGTGCTCCATTTCAAGAGCGATTTTTCTCGGTGGGAGAGCACACGTGAGGAATAGTAGTTATGCAGTTGCTGTTCGATGGTGTGTAGTTTTGATAACAAAGGTGTAGTGGGATTTGTTCGGCATGCCTCTTGAGTGGAGGCGAGTTTACGCTCGAGATGCTGGAGGGTTTTGCGCTTCCGCTCTGCTTCTGGCTAGTACTGGCCCTAGCCTGCTCCTCTCCTGGCTTGCTACAACAAGCTACTTGCTCTTGAAACAAGAGCCCTACTTGCACCTTTACCTGGTGCCCTAATTGCACCTAACGCTTAGTGCGAGAAGTGCCTTGCTGTCGATCATCTCGATCGACGGTCCATCTTGTCTCGTGGCGAGCCGCCGTGTTAGCTTGACGCCTCCCGGCGGTGAATGCTGTCGTCCTCTTTCGCATGCCACTGGAAGCACGGGGACCTTCACACGGTCGCAATCACCGGTTTTGCTCCCGTTTTTTATCGCACATGTTGTCGGGGGCTTGTCTCCGCGACAACCCCTCGGCGCATAGCGTAATTCACACAATATGCGCCGAGGGGGAGAAGTCACCCTCGCATGGCATGTTCATAATGCCATGTGAGGCGCTAGCAAAGTAGCACCTTGTTTGCTTGCTCGCTTGCGCTCTCCTCCTCCTCCTTGCATGGGCGGTCAAGCGGGGGTGAGCTCGAGCGCGACCTGGATTTCCGAAATCAGAAAAAGGCCCACGTGCCCCCAAAACTCAGACAAGGCCCCGAGTATGCCGGAAGAATACGGGCATTTTGTTACACACATGGAGAGGAAGGAAGTTTGCGAAAGTATTATTCCCACTTCTCCATGTGCTTAGAGTTTAAGTTATCACACAAATGTTCTTGAAACAATTTTTATTTTGAATCAAGATATTAAAATAAAATTTAATGTATTATGTAGGATTTTCCACCTTAGAATATTAATATTTGTATTTTTCTAAATCCAAGCCAGAAAGGCACGAGAGAGAGAAACGAATCTTAGGGAAAGATATCAAATGATATGTACATAATTTACATTTCTATAATTTTTAATTTGTGTTATGACGTCATTCACGTGGAAAATTATGTTACTGAATGTTTCGACCCATTGACTGGTGAATAATTACATTTCAATTTCCATAACCTATTCTAGGTTTCACAATGCAAAGTTTCACTTTATTTTAATAACTACAATTCTGTTTTCTCATCTTTTTTAGCATGCTCGAAGGCTAATGTTTTACCTTTTATGTACATCTTTGTGCCTTTTGATGTTGAGAAAGGCTTTATGAGATCACCGAGTGTTTAGAAGGCTTCTTTCTTCAATATCGCTGGCTTGCATGATCCTTTTCCCGTCGGCCGTCTTCATGGCCACATTGGAGAGCGCGCTTGATTATGGTTAGAACAGTAAGGCAGGTTGCGGACTGTAGTCTATTATGACCAAATCCGATGTCGAGCGACACTCTATGGCCAGTATGGATGACGATGCCGAGACGCGACTAGTTTTGAAAGGATGTTAAAAAACATGGCCGAAAGAAAAAAAATGACCCAAGAAAACGCGCCAAGAATCGTACATTAAGGCCGCCTATATCACACCTCGCACGTGCATCTGTAGAGTGGGTTGTGCCTTTGCATTTTTAGGTCCTGTTTCTTTCTACTATGACTGATTTCTCAAGAATGGAAAGAGAGAAAAGAATAATACGGTGAATGGTCCTCCTAGCCCATCACTATGTGAACAGTACAGAAACCCTGTCCAGGTCGAACATAGACAATTGAAATACGAATTGAATCAAGGAGTATCGCCCGATAACGATCTTGCGAGGGATCAAGAGTCTCAATTGAGCGACTCTCGCTCAATTGAGAAGGGTCACATGACCCTCCTTGCCATGCTTGGTCAGCAACGCACGTCGATGATCGAGCATGGCGAGCGGGCGGGATACATCACTCTTTTTTTTAAGTGCTGGATATGGCAGATCTAATCTTCGGTAGTTGATTTGGTGGGTGTTCAACCCGAGGAAAATGCAATTCTAGCAGGGTTTTGAAAAGGGCAAGAAAAAATGTAAGAATTCTGGCGGGGAACACAAAAATGTTAAATTTCTTGCGGGGCGCGCAAAAAATGTCAACTTTTTAAGGGACACGCAAAAATGTCACCTTTTTTGTGGGGCACACAAAAATGTCACATTTTCGGATGGGCATACATAAATGTAAGAAAACGATCATGTCACTTTCCGGAGGGTCACACAAAAATGTCAAGTTCGTTGTGGTTGCGACACATCAACATCATGATCATCGATGTACATTTTTCTAGTATTCGTCACTTATTGTACTTTCTCTCACTGTAAAAAATAGAAAACTGATCCTCTGGTGAAGATATAATTTAACACTTGAATATTCTTACATGACGACACAGGACCCAAACTTTGAGTCCCATTCTTTTTCGCTCGCTTGAACATGCTCTAGTGGACATTCGCTACTTTTACCTCTTTTCTGAAAACACAGAAATAGTATGGTTTCTGAAAGGGCACACAAAAATGTCAAATTTCAGATGTGCACAAAAAATGTCACCTTTAACAAAGAGACACAAAAACGTCATTTTTTGGCACACGGAGTGACCTACTTTCTAAACATATTCCTCGATGATATTCCCAACACTTGGGTTGAATAAATCCTCACACATCCAAGAGTGTCCTTGTAACAATTCGAATTCTACAACCCACACTTTTTCATGCAGCTTGTGAGGGGAATATCTTCCTTGTATGTGATCATACACGACATTATGTGTGGCACCATAGTAATGAATAGTCGCATATGACCCTCTGTTCAACCCTTGGTAGCGTGGATATCCTGGCTAATTCGCCCAGCTTCCCATCCGTGTGTGACAGTACGTGGCGGATTAAAACGCCTACGGCTCGTTGGACTGGCCCTGCAGAGTCAGATCCACACACACAATCTCGTCCAATGCTAGCCCGACTTCAGCGGGCCCCTGCTCGCCCCAGACCTGCCCCTGCTCGTCCCAGACCTGCCCCTGCCCTATCCCAGCTTGGCCCAGATATGCCCCTGCCTGGCCCAGATCTGCCCCAGCTCGGCCCAGATCTGCCCCTGCCCGGCCCAGATCCGCCCCAGCTCGGCCCATATCTGTCCCTGTTCGGCCCAGATCTGCCCCTGCCCGGCCCAGATCTGCCCCTGCTCGGCCCAGATCTGCCCCTGCTCAGCCCAGATCCACCGTGGCTCGCCCAAGATCTCCCCCTGCCCGGCCCAGATCTACCCCTGCTCGGCCCAGATCTGCCCCTGCTCGGCCCACATCCGCCCCTCCTCGGCCCAGATCTGCCCCTGCTCGGACCAGAACTGCCCCTGCTCGGCCCAGCTTCACGCCCAAGCCCAGGCGGGACCTGTGCGTGGGC
>SZWC01008485.1:18319-35267 GCA_023375785.1 Penium margaritaceum | reverse complement strand
TATGCTTGTTTCGAAGGTTGTTTACTTTTGTATTCGGTAATACCGAAAGTAAATACCCAATTTCCATAGATAACCAATCAGAAAGTATGAAGACATAAATACTCCTACTATACATCAACACTGGAATATCATATTACATTTTTTCCTAGCTAAATAATTGAACTAGTTTTAACAAGGCATAAGTATCAGATACATAACTTTCCAAGTGAATGGAATATGAATACCCTTCTAGGCAACTTCATGGAAATTTCCCTATAGTCCATACCTAGTACACTAGATGTGCCGTGTATAAAAAGCCCTTCATTAATCATACCTCAGCTTCCTCCTCGCAAAGGAGGAGGAAGAGCCTCGAGCTATCCGGATAACTGGATGGTGCCTCGCAATATCCGGGTGTCTCTTGAGGTCTCGCGATATCCAGCGGCAGAGCACGAGCCCATCGTGAATATTCGCGATGGGCTGTGCGAGGCCCGCGCTGCCACATTGGGCATGACCGAATGCAACATCGCAAAGAGTTTCCACCCATCCAGGGACCCCTCACGAGGCCCCTCACCATGACGAGGGGGTTTGTGAGGGGCCACCACAAGCGTTCCGACGCGCCATCCCCACGGATTCCACCTCCATCCAGTGGCGTGGCAAACATGTCTTTATAAACGTGTTAGCCATACCATCGGACGAGGGGAACCGAGTGTTGGCAAAATACCCTTGCACATGTGAAGATACCATCTCCCCATCCTCAACCATGCCAGAAATCTTGGGTTTCTATGTGGACAATGAAATATAGCTTAATAGGTTGACTCGACGAGAGAAATGTACCTAGTCGAGCCGCTTCAACTCGCCAAAAAAATGGACGGATAAACTGATATACTCTATGCTCCCTCTTGGATTCTCCTATGATGAGAATTGACTCCGTTCTCCGACCTCTCAGGGCATACTTGTGAGAGGAGTCATTGTGGAGAAACTTCACTTCATGATGAATTTAAGCTCTACAATCAACCTATGCAATTGCCTTGAGCAATCCGGTCCCAAGGGCTCGCACACCCGCAAAGTCTCACAACCCGTTCACCTGTCGTGTAACATTGGTATCCGTGAGCTAGTCGTCACTCTTGGTGACTTCGTCGCTGGACGGCCTGGAACCTGCTATGACACCGCTAGGAAGCTGTTTTCACCACTCTACTCCTCCTCACTGAAGTTCAGCAGAATAGATTGATTAGCCGACGGCTCCACCATCCTTAGAACAACACAGAAGTAACAGACTAGACCGTTCTTAACGAAAGGTCTGCAGCCGCGTTTTCCGTAGCCGGGGTATGTTTCTTCATAAACATATCCCAACTTTGAAGAGGCAATGCAGGCAGCTTACAACTCTAAACGTTACATGCAGGAAAGCTCTTGAGACAAAATTTCCAGTGCACCATCAGGTGCCGTCTTTGAACACCTTTGTTGCCAGCTACAGTGCAGGGATCAAAACCTCCAAAATCATGTTGTTTCTACCTATTTCAGTCAATAAAGTATACATTTTTCTCATCCACATAGCAGGAGAAACACTGCCCTTTACGGTTTACCTCATTTCACGGGTGTAAAGTAAAAATGAGGGATATTTTGGCACTTTTCTTCGCAAAAGAAGGTGAAAATAATGGGAATCAATTTATTTCCACTTTCTTCAGCCAAGAGTGTTTAGAATCAACTAAAGAGGTTGCTGGTACATTCAAATTCTACTTGTCATTGCACCTTACCAACCTCTTACCTACTCTTCCCTTTCTTTGCCCCCTTCACCCCTCCCCACCAGTCATGGTGGGAGGTGGTCTCCCCATGTCCGTGGCAGGAGGAGGCCCTCCAAAAAATCCAGAAAAGGAGAGTGACCTAAGCGCATCCGGGAATTGTGCTCCTTGTACGATGTCGCCGACGAAGAGTACTTGAGGAATGAGCACCGGCCATGCCGCATCCTCCAGTTTCACAAAGATGACATTCTGTAGGAGCCCTGTCGCAAAGGATATCGTGTAAGGAAATGAGAAAGCCAAGGGGATGTCATCTTATCCACGCATTGGTGATAAGGCGGAGGGCCTTGCTAGCACCGCCGGCGAAGCCAGCGTGGTGGACGCAGACCCTGTTGTTGCAGAGGGTGAAGATGATGATGTTGGAGAAAATGAAGACTGCCTCTCCTTGGAGGCACCAGCTGAAGAGGATGATGATCCTCTCAAGAGCATTGACGCTCCCACCTTGGCCACGATCGACCACCTCTTGGACCTCAAAAGCCGTACCTTTTACAAGGTGGAAGCTGTTAGGAATTCGACCCTAGCAAAGGGGAACAGTGGCCCTAAGCCACCTACTGGTCATACATCTCGCGGCGTTGACCCGGATGGCATATCAGTAGGTGGTAATGGGAGGAACACGTTGCCTACCTCGGCATGTGCACCAATCCCACAACTCCAGAATGGCCCCTTGGCTCGCGTTGAGCAAGGGACACCTCGAAGAGCACAGAATGGTGCTACGACAGCCAACACGATCATCATGTCTAAGGCAGGGCAGGGACTACAAAAGGATCCAGCAAACATCGCTGAGGCACTGAACCGTTTCCAAGACGCTAAGGCATAAGAGTATCTACTCGATGCAATTTTTTGTACTCAGCTCACCAAAAGCGTGATTGTCCTCAAGCAGCATGTTCATCCTGATTCATTAAGTAGCATGGTGAACATCATGGGTACATTGGTGGCTGGTGGCATGGCTGACAAGCCTGATCTCACCCATCCATCCCAAGGTCACAAAGCTAAGCATCCATCACATGATGATGTCCACAGCCTGACGGGTGACACCCATAATGATCGTTCGACGGGCCACATTGATGCCCTTGGCATTCTGGTAGTTTCCTTGTCCCTTATGCTGCTTGACTTTGTCCTGTTCATTAGTGTTTTCCAAGGCAAACCTTGGAGATCTAGTGTATAAGCATGAGCAAGGGACTCGTTAAAAGGCCATTGGTGAGCCAATCCATGATTTGCCACATGGGATGGCAATCCTCATCAGTAAATTTGACCAATGTGTTGTCCCAATCTTGGAGGTATTCCACAGGCTTGCGGTCACCCTGGTTGATTTTCTACAGACGCATGGACGCTTGCTAAGAGATGGACTCCCTACTGTACAATTCCACGAGAATCTTGTACATGTCTGTCCAGTGAGGTATGAGGACCGACTGAGGTATTTCCACATATAACACTTTCTGTCGTTTCTTCACTGATGAGAGGGCTGCGCTGTAAAGGCAAGTTAGCCCGATGGCATCCCAACTCGTTGCTTAATGTTATGGAGCTCAAGCAAGAGCTCCATGCATGGATTCCAAGTGGCCAAGTCCATGTTGTTGGATAAGTCAATAGTCACTCAAGCGCTTAAGAGCCTTTGAGATCTCAGCACGCTATAAGACGTCATCCTTGTAAGGGTAATATTTTCTCATTTCTTTATCAGCCTGATGAATACAACAAGCGCCGCTCGGTGGACGTGGTTACGGACTAGTAGGCTGTAGAAAGGGTTTTTGAATCCCCTAGTGGCCGGTAGTAGAAAACCATTAGGGGCTGTGGCTGAGAGATCCTTGGATGTTGAACACGCTTTCATGTTCCAGGATGGTGATGTAAAACAATTGGAATGCCTCACTGGGGCTTTGTTTTCTATTGTTTTCTGCTTCTCCTTGAGCAATGACTGTGTGTCTCTCTTTTGCCATTGTCCACTCTTGCATCTCATTAATGATGAATGTTTGCATAATCACACTTGCTTGATCGTAACCACATGACAAATTAAACAAAGTGCTTGAGCTGGAAAATGTAGTCCACAAGATGAACTCACTCACGCAAGTGACTGTTGCAGTTCTAACCTTTGCGCGTGCCAAGAAAGAACTCTTGAATGGATTGTAACTCTAGTATCATGTTAAAAAGGACACTACATATGGGAGAAAGTGGGTGACTCTGTTGAGCTACACCGTAACACATAACACTTTTTCATGTAACACTTGTAGGTCAAGCCTCCAAATATCGTGTTCACACACTCCTCACATGGGGCACGCGTGTAAGTCCTACTTGGCACAAGTATTGATGATGGGTTCATCAGTGTCTCTTGTGTGTGGCAACTAATACTGAAATGCACGCCTCGTGTGGAAAAAGTCACCGTCAGTGATGATCGTGAGGTCAATGTACTCAGCACATGTCGGGAAAGGCTCAAGCTAGGAGCTCTCACAACAATTGTCAACATTACTATAATTGACTTGACATATCATTTTGACATTTTTTGGGATGATCTTTGGCTTAATGAGCATAAGATATTCATGATTTGTGTCACAAAGACCCTCACTGTACAAAATGGAAAGCGTTTCATCATACTTTTGCCTATGGATTGCACAAAGCCCTCTCACAAGAGTGAACAATCCGTCCTTCTCACGCTTCAAGTGAAATGCTACTTGCGTAATGGGTACAATGTGTTCCTAGTGCAACTTCATAAGGTCAATCTGCCGTCATTCTTGAGTGATGTCTCTGACGTTTTTGGCCCACTACCTGATAGTCTACTGCCAGAACGGAATGTTGGTCATACAAACCCTTTTGGGCCAGGAGTAAAGCCATCATTTTGGCTAATGCATTGCCTCAGTCCTGCAAAGCTTGAAGAAGTCAAACGACAAGTCAAGGAATACTTGGCCAAGGAATGGATTGGACCAAAGCAGCTCTCCAGTTGGAGCTCCCATTCCATCCGTTTATAAGAAGGATGGAGGTTTGCGTATGTGTGTTGACTATCGTGCGTTAAACAGCCTGACGACTAAAATTTGTCATCCCTTGCCAAGGATTGAGGATCTCTTTGACCAAATTCAAGGTGCAAAGGCTTTCTTCTCCCTTGATTTGGCTCAAGGATATCACCAAAGTCAGATCACTGAAGAAGATTTTTCCAAAACCACGTTTTGCACACATGTGATACATTATTAGTTCCGAGTGTTGAGATTTTGTCTTACTAATGTCCCAACAATATTTCAAGCCACAATGAATCACATTTTCCATGACCAATTGCACAAAACCGTATTGGTGTACCTTGACAATATCATGGTGCTCTCAAAGAATCATAAGGAGCATGTACAACATCTGTGTACCGTGCTCGAGATCCTCCGCAAGGAGAAGTTCTTCGCCAAGATAGAAAAATGTGCTCTCGAACAACCCGAGCTACAGTATTTAGGCCTCATCATTTGTAGCAAAGAAATAGGAGTGGATCCTCGCCAAGTGCAAGCTATTGTAGACTAGCCTAAGCCATCCAATGTGGGTGAGGTACTACTTCCGTTGCTTCATGCAAGGCTACTCTAGCCTTGTCGTCCCACTCACAGTTTTCACATGTAAAGACATAAAATGAATATTTATTTATAAGTATAAGCATGCATTTATGCGTACCAAGAAGATACTGACATCTTCACCTGTGCTTACACTCCCAGATCCCAAAAACCATAGGAGGTGCTCTATGAAGCATCTATCATCAGGATAAGGGCTATCTCTATGCAATAAGGATGAGAGTCATAAACGCTCAGGTGATAAGAATCGCTACACCACAAGTGACCAAGAGTTACTTATGGTAGTACATGCCTCGAAGGTTTAGTGTAGCTACCTCGAAGGCGCCGAGGGTAGATTCACAGTGGTCACAGACCACAATCCCCTAGTATTCTTTCAGTCGCAACCCAAATTTTCTCAATGACAAGCTCGTTGGAGCAATTACTTGAGCGGATTCCACTTCCAGTGAGAATATTGACATGGTCGTACGAATGTGGAGACCCGTTGAATCGCACTTCGGTCAACGCGGCTCCCACCATACTACAAGCGCGATCCCTTAGCTAGAAAGATGTACGGAACCAGGATATGCCCATGTCTGATAACCCCCTACGCCAACCACCAAAACCGACGGTGCAATTCACGCCGTTCTTGCAACATATCCAAATGGGATACTTTGATGATCCATGGTTTGACCAAAAAGGGTAACATTGATCAATACGACTTCATCATTGACTTACCCAAGACACCTCTTGGCCATGATTATATCCTCGTGGTGGTCACATCCTTGACCAAGATGGCGCATTTTATACCCACAACCACACATGCCAGTGCTGAGGCAAAGACACGCATCTTTCATAACAAGGTCATTCATAACACTGTTGTTAGAAAACATGGGTTGCCACTATGCATTACCTCTGATCAAGACGTGCGATTTCCAAGTAAATTCTGGCAAGCTCTTGGTGAGATCTTTGGCACCCGCCAAGAAATTTCCACTACTTTTTATCCACAAACGGATGGACAAACGGAAAGGATGAACCGAACTGTTGATCAGATGCTCTAGATATAACGTACTGACGGGTACATTCGTTCAAAATAATTTTTTTCATTCTCCCATCTGTTCGTTAATAAGATATTGTCCGTTTAAGCAAGTCATCTATGAAATTGTATGATCAATTCAAAAAAATTGCCCATAGTGTTGCCCTTAAATCTAACACAGAATTCGGGTTCACCCACGAACGGGGACACAGGCATCTCTTCAAAAGGACAATTAGTCCTACAAAATACTAGACCCTCATTGCTCGTCTCCTACGAAAAGCGAATTCGTGTAGGAAATGGACAGGGAGGATCGGACCGTTGCGCATGATCCGCTCCACGCGGACACGCGCAACTGAAGTTCGGAGCTTCAAACTTTGCTTGTTCGAAGGATCGGGCTCCAGCCACCCATAGGACCTGAGCAGTGGACGAAAATAGAAAACCATAGTTTATTGAACGACCCCATTGAACGGGTACTAGTAAAATTCAAAATGCCCCAAAAATGGGAGAAAATGAGAAACATTAAACTGGAATTCTAAAAGTGAGAGAATGTTCGAGTCAATACGGTATGTGGATCCTTCGATGGATGACTGGGATGATTTTCTCAGTCCGACAGACTTTTGCCTCTAATAAATCTGTTCAAGAATCCACAAAGTTGACACCATTCTTTCTGAACTACAGCCGGCATCCGATATTATCTGTCTCCTTGGTGAGGTGCGGGGGCAGTGAGAATCACATACCCTCCGTCCACGCCTTTGCCAATCGCATGGACACTCTTCATGAAGAAGCACGTGAATACGTCCATGCATCGAAGCAGCACTAAAAGGCCTATGCCGATGCAGGTCACCATGATGTCACATTTTCCGTCGGCAACTAGGTACTTTTGAGCACAAAGAATATGCGTCTGAAAGTGCCTGGAGCAAGGAAGATCCTTCCAAACTGGGTCAGACCATTCAAGATCACCCACAAGATTGGTGAGGTTGCTTACCGCCTTGCTCTTCCAAAGGCCATGAAGATTCATAACGTGTTTCACGTCAGTCTTCTTGCACCTTTATCAGCATCAGGAACGGTTAAGCCACCGCCTGCAATGCTCGCAAGTGACGGTCAGTATGAGGTACATGGGCTCCTCCAACACTACGAACGTACACACGGTAAACGTGTTGTGAAGGAATACCTCGTGAGCTGGATCGGTTGTGGACCTGAACACAACAACTGGGAGCCTGTGAGTCGTGTCCCGGACGTCATGATCAAGGACTATTGGCAAGACCAGGCTGCTCGCTTTTGCACTCGTGCCCCTGGGGGTACCACCCTGGCACAAGCCCCACACAGGGAACCTTCACCTGTCAGAGTACAGACAAGAGCACAACGGCGGCGATCTCGGACGCATGGGGACCTAAGCTGATGGTCGTGGCGACACTCCTCGCAACAGGGAGAGGAAGCGTTAGCCGTGAAAATTATTTATGTGAACTTGGCTGATCTATGTATGATCTTGTGCTTGTGAAGTATGTAAATCTCAATATTTTGAGTTTTCTCTCCCTGTGCAATGACGCATGATCTAATGGATGCGCCTAGTAATGATTTTGTTGATCAACAAAGCATGTATCCTTCCACCAACACCCAATGTAGACCCTCCAAAACCAAGGGAAGTTCAGAGTAAATGGGGAGGAATATGACAAACCTGGAATAATCGATGCCACTTTGTTACGTTGCCTTGATTGGCGCCTTTGTTCCTACAAGGTCTGCCGCGTCCCATGTTGGAACATTTAGGATATTCCCCTTTCGGTCTTCTGGACGGCAAGGATGACTCCTTGTTCACCAGACTCACAAAGAGGAAGCATCGTAGAATATTTTTCCTTGTAAAAGGGCGACCGGATATTGCCTTGCACTATCCGGCCGCCGCTTGAGGTTTCGCAACCTCCAGTAGTGGAACACGATCCCATTGCGGATATTCACGATGTGCTTCCCACCCGTCAAGGGGCCCCTTACGAGGCCCCTTGCCATGACGAGGGGGCTTGCAAGGGGCCACCGACGGGCGTTCCAATACGACCACCCCGCCGGGTGCCACCTCCACCCGGTGGCGTGGCAAACACGTTTTTATAAACGTGTTGGCCACACCATCGGACGAGGGATACCGAGTGGTGGTAAAATATCCTCGCACGTGCAAAGATATTTTTCCACCACCTCCCCATTGGCAACCATGCCAGAGACCTAGGATTTTTACGTGGACACTGAAATATAGCTTAATGGATTGACTCGACGAGAGAAATGTGTCTAATCAAGCCGCTACAACCCGTCGACAAAATGGAAGGATAATATAAATATCCTCCATCCTCCCCTTGAGTTTTCCTATGACGAGGATGGACTTCGTGTCCCAAACATGGTCGGGGCATACTTGTGACATGAGTCATTGTTGAGAGACTTTACTTCATGACGAATTTAAGCGCCACAACCAACCTGCACAATTGCCATGAAAAATGGGTCCCAAGGGCTCACCCACAGAGGCTCGCACCCCGTTCATCTATCGTGTTACATGGGAGGTTTGCGACCATGAAGCATTCATCTATTTGAAAAATGCTATGAAATTGGCACCGGCCCAACATTGGACTACATTGTGGCCACCGACACGTCCGATCGGATAATCTGAGCCATTCTCCTCCAAGCAATTGGCAATTGAGAACAACATGTCACATGTATGTCAAAATATGTACACGGATAGTAGCTGAACAACACGATGCATGAAACATAGATGCATGAGGCCATGTGGTTATGCACTGGTACATGTCAAGACGTGGTGCTACTCGAAATGTTGATGACATGTCGTGCGTACTGACCACCACATACTCAAACATCTCAACACTCAGCCAAATCAGATCTCTGGACAAACTCATTATATGGACCTCCTCGCGTTTAACTCTGATAATGAAATCAACTACCCACCTCTGAAATGAAATTAGGAAGACAATCTCAGTCGATTTCCAGACTTGATGGTCGAGATCAGCATGTTTCTCATCCAAGGAGACATGTACCTCACGAGGCTGTTCGCAAAGGGCTACAAGGAGTTCGACGGGAATGACAAAACCAAGTTTTTGTTTGATGACCTCGCCAAGCATTGCACCCATGAGCAAGGAGCTACAAAGAATACAATCAGAGGAGAGACATGAAATCGGTCCAAGTCGACAATTTGGTGAGAAAAAGACGTTCAAGAAAGTGGAAAGTACCATAGGTGGGACTGTATCTGGTCAGAGTAGTTTGCAAATCATGCGACACCTGTTAGAGGCAAAACACTTGGTGCACCATGCAACGAGGACTAATCCAACCATTCCCCGCTCCAATAAAGACTTTGATCCATATCAGCATGGACTTCTAACGGGGCTTCCACCATTTTGGAGGCTTACGATGCAGTCCTTGTGGTGGGAGACAGGTTTTAAAAATGTCCCACTATTCCGACAACGACCGTCCTTACTGTTGAGAGAACAATATGACTGCTTCTAAACCACATTGTGCACCTGTACAGAGTGCCACGTTACATCATTGGCAACTGAGAAGGCCACTTGACTAGCCGTCTTGGCGTGAATTGATGACACGTTACGACAGTCAGATCCCGGTATCAACATCGTTTCATACTCAAACCGACTTGCAAACCGAGCGTGAAAATCAGACGCTAAAGAAAAATTTCCGTACATTATATGAGCCCCACGAAACTGAGTGGATGACAAAACTACTGACCGCCGAATTTGCATATGACTCAGCAACTTCCACTGCAACTGGAAAGATTCCATTCAAGGTGGAGTAAGGCAAATTTATCGCCACACCAGTAGGATTGCAGAGCTAGAGAAAATATTTTGCGGTTGGCATCCATCGCCTTGACCTCTCGAGCGCTTATAGAAACATGACAAACCGTCGTGAAGGTGCAGACGGTGATGAAGCGAACTGCATACCAACATGGTAGTGATGGAATTTTTTGTGTTGCCAATCACATTCTACTTAGCTCAAAGAACATCAAACTCTATGGACAAGACATCACAAAGCTCAAAATCCAAAGGTTGGGACCGTTTGAGATCAAGTGATTGTAAACCCCTATCATCGTTTGACTTTGCCTACTAGACAGAATGGAGATCCATCCGGTTTTCCACGCCAACAAGCTCAAGCACTACCGGGACCTCGCCAAGAGACTCGGAGTACATACTCAAGGATATCCTCAAACATCGACACTTTAAACAAATGACATAATACCTCGTCAAGTGGCACAGCTACGACGCCGTGCAAAATAGTTGGAAACCCTATGAGTCTATAATTGAGGAGTATTACAGTCATCACCGGCATACATCGACTAACACGCCGAGACGTCATAGGTAAAAGAGGGAAAGTTTTACGTCATTGCTGTACACAAGTCTCCAAACTTTGCAAGTGGGAATTCATGTCATTACATTTGTGGCCCACCGTGCGTCAACCCCAGGATTTGTACATCGCTTGGCCGCGGGCATTTTGGCCATCTGCGCCGACCTTTAATATTTTGTTCTTGAAGGTTCCAACAAGTTCAACCACTTTCTAGAATGGTCGATAAAACTTTCACCGACCATATCAGTGTTTCAATATGGTGTAATCGACTTCTCGACGGTGCTAGAATTTTACAAAGACACGCCTTGATACCCTGGTGAATTGCAAATTGATTATTATTCCTTCTATATTCATTACATTTCTTGATTCGTTGAATTAAAAGCAGCAATAACATAATTTAAAAGTGTACAAAATGAATTTAAGGTATCACCATGCAAGTTTTGTTTCTGGGTTCATTGCACCGTGTCATAATGGTCCAAAATATGTTGTACATATTAAAGTTGCAAATGTCAGACAACGATCACTTCGTGCCATGTTCAGGAATTTGGCGGGCCAAGAAAGCGAGTGAGAGAAGAAGATGAAACACAATCCACTGAGAGATGGAATACAATAGACACTTGCATGCAAAATGGCTTCATATATTGCAACTTCATTTATACCACCACGTTCTCCTCCTCCTCCTCCATGTCATCACTAAAAAAGAGAAGTTGTCCAGCGTATGGAGTTGCGAAACGCAGGAAAGAGGGGTCGAAGACGCAACGAAAGTTAGACAACGCCCATCCGTTCTTGACAATAGGTTATTCGCCACACATGTACATCCACGCTTCATAAGACCACTCACAGGCCGCCTCTTTCATAAGCTTCATACCAAATTTACTGTTCTCCTGTCCTTGTCCACTCAATACCTCTCTCAGAAAACAGATCCTCTAGTTTATTTTTAAACGGACGCGTGAGCCCGACGTTCGCAAGCTGTGCCTCAGGTGTACCTCCTACGGGGATGTACACATTTCTCATGTATGTAAAGTTGGTCCACACCCATGCTTGGAAAGAGTCGCTGTATTGAGGGTGCCAGGATTCAAGGACAAGGAGCATGTCCGCCTCTCTTTCCTTACCACGGAGCGCCTTGCATGTACGCCTATAACATGGGAGGATGATGCATGGACTGACTCGCTGGTAGTGTCTGCGTTCGCCCAGTGTGTGTGGGTAAATGTGAGGTTCCAATCCGATTCTTGGCAACGTGCAGCGTGGTCTCTGGACCGCAGACAGTGTGCCGTCTTCCAGCCATAGAGGAGTTGCATGGGCAAAAGATCGCCGGGCATCGAGCTGGTGACGACAGCTGTGATGCAACACTTATCCTCGAGTCCCAGGATGCCGACATCATCGCTTCCCACCAGTGCGTAGGTGTGTCCAGCGGCTGGCATGAGTTGAACGCTTGTATGGGCTACGTTTAGTACTATGAATGGCTTGTGCCATACATGCGGACCATACAAGCTGTGCATTGATGGAAGGTGAGAACTTTCTTCTCCCAATCATCCGGCACCTTCTGAGCGGCGGTGATCCCAGCTCGTCATCCTAATCTTAACTCTTAGCTTACAAAGGCACAGACCCATGAGCTTCCGAAGCCTTTGAGGCCCGTCTTTACCAGCTCATCTGGTGCATGGCGAGCGATGATTCCACACACGAGCTGGCGAACTATATTGCTGTTGAGTGCAACTGCAGCATCACGTGCGGACAATAACTCCTTCATGATCTTTGCCATCATGTTACGTACACTCGATAGCCAGACCCACTTTCTCCTGAAGCCGTGTTTTGAATTTTCTATTGGACACAGGAGCCGATGGTGTTGCGGAGATTGAAGCTAGTACTGC
The DNA here is from genome assembly GCA_023375785.1 of Penium margaritaceum. Classification (NCBI taxonomy): domain Eukaryota; kingdom Viridiplantae; phylum Streptophyta; class Zygnematophyceae; order Desmidiales; family Peniaceae; genus Penium; species Penium margaritaceum. Next base: position 22,759 of record SZWC01008485.1, on the reverse strand, counting down.
CTCCTCATACTACTTCGTCACGATTTTCATGCCCTCCACAAACCACCCCGATAGTATGGAGGCCGCGAGACAATCGAGCACGCAATAGCCATCCGGTGTTCAAAACGTGCGACGGAGATGCTTCACGGTAGTAGGCTAAGCTAGTAGTATGTTGGTTGAGTTTTGTAGGCATCGTAGATGGTACGAGAATGGCGAGATCCGAACCAGTCGGCGTACTTCTCCCTCTTCCGTGATGTCGATACCCCGGTAGAGGCACCGGTGGTGGAGCCTATTATTTTTTTTCCCGAGAACTAGAGTGCCAAACGCTCGCTATTTGTGGATTCATCCCTATCCTGACCGTCAGTTGAGGAGGATGACGGGCCATCGCATGCCGAGGAGTCACTGCCGCTATAGTTGGTGCTGTTGTTTGTAACGTCGCTGACACTTTTTCTGGCAGTCGCACACCCGCCATCATCGATGACAAGAGCTTCTGGAGGGAGCCTACTTCTTGGGGGCTCCCTGGTTGCACGCTTGGAGAGGGACGTGGCTGGCGCCTTGCCCTTCTCAGCTGCGGTTGGACGACGCATGTCAGATTGCAGGGTGCTTTCCTTGGTGCTTGACAATCCGGCCCTAGGACTATAGATCCACACCGTTCACGGAGGACAAGGACGGATGGTCACGGAGCCGTCGATGGAGAGCTGAGAGCTGCTACCTGAGGACAGCTGGCACCAAACGAGAGGGATGTTAGAAGGGAGTGCGAACGGTGTTGACTCTGCAGACTTGGGGGCACGTAGGTAGAGTAGTCATCGGGGCATGCAACCGGGGTCCTTCAGTCGCGTCCACTATGAGATTGACACGCTTTCGTGGACGACTGACAGGACGACGCAGTGAAGGTGTGCGGGGTTGAGGGCCCTGCCATATAGTGTGCATGATCAGCTGCGAATGCACCTTAGAGGAGACCTTCTGGAGGCAACGGTCCATGATGAGCGGGAACGTAGAGTAGGACGGGAGGAATTGAATGATTGGCTAGCACGCTACAACTTGTCTATTTCAGTCGGTCCATTGTGTCCAACGGCGTGATTGGCCATTGCAGCACGTCTTGGCTTCCCACGTCGTCGCTTTCAATTTTTGCGGCGCAAGCATTGACATGTTGTTGCGTATGACGTGAAACGGACACGTTCGTTTACCGAATGGAGAAGACTTTGGCGGACCCCTCATCGAATTTAAAATGTCTTTTGACAAATTCCAAGACAACAAGATGAAATCACCCAGCGCCAAAATCAAATATTTTTAAATTCGTAACTGCTCAATCAAATTAAAGGTCAATAGGGTATTCTCGAAACTCGCGACTACCCGACAGAGTTTCTGAAAGCGACCACTCACGACGCGGCGTCGTTTGCGTTGCTCGAATCGAGTGTCCAAGTACTCACGTATGCATCATTTTTTGTTGCAATTGTATGTACATGCTCCACATGCTTGGAACTAGTCACTGAAGTAAGTTTTCTACCAAATACGAATTATCCAATCATCCCATTTCCTTTATTTTTATCTGCTCCGCACCTCATACCTGTGAAAAATCCATGTGTTGCTTGGCATAACAGAAATGATACCAATGTATGAGCCAATATTAATGTAGAATCAAATTGGACGCACTCAGCGCGAGCGTTTCTTTAATAATTTCAGGATTGAGAGGAGCACACTAGAATGATTGCGACACCTATTATATGTATAAAATAACATTCTGATTATCGAGATAGTGGAGCATTGTATTTTCATGGATGAATGACAGTTCCTTTTGTGGTTCTCTTGGGGAATGGTTATCTCCAGGGCTTTGGTTATTTCATGGCTTTCTTCCAAAGAAAAGATTAGGGTACACTTGCCGGATACCCACTGTCTTTGCAACTAAAGAACGTCGTACCTACTTTTCGCACAAAAAGTATGGGAGGGCCACTTGTGTAGGAAAATGCGTATAACGTCCACAAACTGTATAAAATACTTCCGGTAGCCACTGTTAAAAACAAATACTTCGGACGTCCACCGAGCCAAAAATCGTATGGAGGGCGAACTAATACTCGGCATACCCACTTTCGACACGGGACAGCAGAGGACAACAGCATTGAAACAGGACCCCAATGTAGCCTCGCACACCAATGACAGCGTGGCAGTCGCCACGCCCAGTGCACCACACGATTTTGAGATTCGAGTCTGACTTGGCGTCTTCGTCTTCGAGGACGAGCATTGGTCCAGGGCAACCGTGACACTGTCCATCCTCCAATGAACGTGCGCCGCTCAGTCGCCTATCGCGAGCACTGCCCATCAAGTGCAATGTACATTACCATGCAAACCTCATAACATAAAGTGCTTTTAACATTGTTGAACTGGCAAGTTGCCCTTGAAAGAAGGGGCCTTGTTCACGGTTAATGTCCGCGTCGGCACGGCTGCCCGTCCTGTCCACAGCGGCCGGCGTCCTGTCACGCGCCCACATTACGACGTAGGTTGTATGGTTCATCATCGCAAACTATCGTCATGTCTTCAGACGCTCGCACGACTGGCGGTAATGCCCGCCAGTGGAATACTGGATATTATGTGGACNCCCCGCCACACGCTGGGATCAAGTTGGTGCTTGGGGTGGGGAACCTACCATACCCACCAGGCCACAGCTGACTCCCCAGCAAGTGAAAGAGGCCTGGGTTAGGATCAAGACTCGCTGAGACACGAAGATTGCAACGGAGGAACAACCAAGTTGGGTGAACGACACATGTGAACCAGAGACCATGTGCTGGATTTTGGGTGAACGCATGCCATGTCCACGTCCACCTAACACCCCTGATCCGTGGATGCCTTGGGCTTGACATTGTCGCTGGTTGCTGTGGATCTGTGTTGAACACATTTTCATGAACGTTGTACAACTTCCTCAATTCGCAGTTGCCACAGATCCATCTGTCTTCAACTGTGTACAAAGTATGTCTGCTCAAAGTTGCGTGACACATAGTGGACATGTAGAACATAATCCAATGTTTTCTGCCGTTACTTGTCCANAAAGTGGTCATGGCATACATTTATAACGTACATTAGTACGAGCTGCACCAGCTGCACGAAACTTCTTTTTCTACGTAAGCCACCATGTCAGCCACCATAACACTCCATCACTGAGTTACTTTGTTTTCTAGGCAACTCGGAATACACTCAGATTTGCAGCCCATAACAGAACTTTGGAAAACAGTTATCACTTTCATGCTGGTGAAATGTCTAACAAAGGACTGAAGTTGTAATGATAAAGGTTCTTTCGTTGAATTGTAGCAAACATTAGGGAGAGTGCAATGGTGAAACGAAATTCTGTGCATCCCCGTGAACATCATGCCCAGAACAACAGAGGCCCTAAGTCACATGTACTGATCCACAACTGAACGTGCACGGGTAGGCCGTGCACGTAACAGATGACTTCACAAGCAGGGCACTCTGCACCTTCAGTGAACTCTAGGCATGCATCATAGAAGACTTCCCCAAAGGGGGACGTACACATGCCCATGCACGGGTTGGCCACTTGATATCTGGCCTCCTCCACCTCTGCCNTCGGCCGCTATATGTACATGACGACAGCGAGCCCGAAGACGTTATGGATGTGCGTACGCGGTTGTGGACCAACCGTGTGTACACTTGGGCCACGGTATGTAGGCTCTACCAAACCAACCCCGCCACACGCTGGGATCAAGTTGGTGCTTGGGGTGGGGAACCTACCATACCCACCAGGCCACAGCTGACTCCCCAGCAAGTGAAGGAGGCCTGGGTTAGGATGAAGACTCGCTGGGACACGAAGATTGCAACGGAGGAACAACCAAGTTGGGTGAACGACACATGTGAACCAGAGACCATGTGCTGGATTTTGGGTGAACGCATGCCATGTCCACGTCCACCTAACACCCCTGATCCGTGGATGCCTTGGGCTTGACATTGTCGCTGGTTGCTGTGGATCTGTGTTGAACACATTTTCATGAACGTTGTACAACTTCCTCAATTCGCAGTTGCCACAGATCCATCTGTCTTCAACTGTGTACAAAGTATGTCTGCTCAAAGTTGCGTGACACATAGTGGACATGTAGAACATAATCCAATGTTTTCTGCCGTTACTTGTCCAATTTGGACGCTCGAGTACATAGTGGGCAAGATGAATATAGTTCACTCAAATCATACACAGTTTGTCCTGATCGCATTTCGAGACGTGTATTTTGTAGAAAGTGGTCATGGCATACATTTATAACGTACATTAGTACGAGCTGCACCAGCTGCACGAAACTTCTTTTTCTACGTAAGCCACCATATCAGCCACCATAACACTCCATCACTGAGTTACTTTGTTTTCTAGGCAACTCGGAATACACTCAGATTTGCAGCCCATAACAGAACTTTGGAAAACAGTTATCACTTTCATGCTGGTGAAATGTCTAACAAAGGACTGAAGTT
>SZWC01008484.1:81370-102931 GCA_023375785.1 Penium margaritaceum | reverse complement strand
ATCTGCTTCCTTCCAACCGCTAAATACGGTGATCAAGGACCCCCCAGCTTTTCGGCAGCGCAATTAGAAGGATCATGGAACGCATGTTGGAGTTGAGCTTCCATTCCATTTGCTGGACCTCTTGCAGCACGTTGTCGAACGACTGCCAAAATGCGGGTATCGATTCTCCTTCGCTCACCCTCATCGACATCAACCGTTGGAAGATAAAGAGTCGGTTTGATAGGGCGTTGGATTGATGCACGCGTGAGAGCTTTGCGCAGGCCTCGGCAGCCAACGTGCATTCTGTGATGTGGGAGTGTGGAGTCTCATTGATGGACGTCACAAGAATGGCGAGAGCCATGTTGTTCTTCATCGTCCATGCTGCAAGGTCAGCCGCATGCGTTGTCACGGTCGCATCGGCGGGTGTTGTCTCGATCACTTTTGGGATGTCGAGGTAGCCACGCACGTTCATGACAATCTCAAATTGCCATTTCCACAAGGGAAAACCTGTCCCCGTGAATTTGGACATACCCGCCTCAAGGCGGGCTGGAGTCGGATCTGCCATTTTTGGTGGTTGCTCGTCTTCTCTGCTTCGTTGCTACTCTGCTTCGTTGAGGCCGATGAGGCTGATGAGGCTGCTGACTGCGACCGTTGTCAAAGGTGCAGTTAGTTCCGTTGCATACCCCTCCAGCCGATGATCGCCTAAGGCGATGATGCCGTCGTGAGAGAACAGACTCGAGGTCGTGCCACCTTCTAAAAAGGGGTAGAGCTTAATCTCGTTGGGGCTCAAGGGTCGTGTCCAACATGGAAAGATCTGGTCCTCGTCCCCTAGTCCGCCACGTGCACGCACCCTACCTCAAGAAGCCGATGGAGCCGATGGAGCAGATGGAGCGGTCCGATACTCGTGTCCCTGTTGTACCTGTGCACCCTACAAGACCACGCGCTAGTCGGTCTTGGAAGTGTGCCTTAGAACCAAAAGTGTGGACCCATAACCCTTCGTCAATGCGCCGGATAGCAACGGTCTAGAAAACGGGTCCCGACATGGGAGGCCGCCAACCGCTCTTGGTATTGCAACCAATACTGCATATCACCCTCGAACGAGGGATCCACACTTTAGGTTCGTTTGGTTTGCAACCTCACAAAGTCCGCATGTTGGTCTTTAGTGTCTACCTTTGGTTGGACACTCTGTGAGGAGTCTCAAAGGCAAGAACTGTAAATGGATGCATGCAAGGTACAGGCTTTTATACTTGCAGAGCTTTGCTAAAGCTTCTGCTTGTAGTGGCTCCACTAGAGCCAACCTCAACCTACAGTCCTACTTGGCGCGTCCTTAGACCGCCAAGTGTCATCCTCAAGGCAGGCTCTAGTAAGCTTCCTAGAAGCTTACTAGAGCCTGCGCAGTGCGAGCCTGCCCAGTCCTACCGGTGGCTTGGCACGACTATTGTGCGCAATGCCTTGTTAAAGTTGGCATGTGCCACTGACCATGACCACAAGGTTACCAAGTACCTGAAGAGGCTATGAATCATAAGACGAGTTAGCCACAGTCAGAGTGTCCAATCACAGAGCAGATATACTGGGCGTGACCCCGCATGTATAAACAAGGTAGAATACTGGTGGCTCGGTGTGGCTATTCTGCGCAATGCCTGGAAAACGTTGGCATGTGCCACTCACCATGACCACAAATGTATCTAAGTGACTTTTACTTCTATTGATCATAACACGAGTCAGCCACGGTCAAAGTTGTCAGAAACTGGCATTAAAGAAACTCACTCTGGTCACTCAGCCAGTAAAAGATTAGCCTTTCTCAATAACGGTTGAGGCTCAAGTCCGAACCACCTCGGTCACCAACAGTAGGATCTCAGAACCGTTGAACCAACTGAGACCGAGTCATCCCCTAATAAATTGACACCTGTCACCCACGTCCGGCTAGTGGAAAAAAGCCGTTGCACATGCCTTTGTCCTGTTTTGTCCATGTATACCGAGGAGGTTCATTCCCTCAACTTAACCAGAACAGTTCTGCCCATCCTGTTCCCTTTTGGTTCCGTGGCTTCGCCGCCGTGTCTTCGCTCTGCTCGCTCCTCGCATTTCCTGTCTTGGCAAGCCTCTCTCAACTCTTCGCTCCGTCACTATTGTTCCTTCGCTCAGCTCTCTTACTCGGCCAACCGTCACTCATCTCCTCGGCACTCTCTCACATCAACCTGTCTATCTCGACTACCTCGCGTCCTTGCCTCTATCCGCTTTCGTGACTAACTCCTCGGACCGCCTTTGCCTACGTCACTCGGCTGACATATGCTTGCGTGTTCTGACGCTTCTGCCTGCTTCTGCTGCTGCTGTTCTCTTGTCTGCATTCTTCTTACATGGTATCAGAGCATCAGGCAACATCACCTGGTGCCCCATAACTACGTCATCGCTCCGCCGCCATCTTCCCTCCATCGCCTTTGCCTATAATCTTCTGCCGCCGCTATCGTTGTCCCGCGCCTCGCCGCTTCGCAAGCAGCTGACATCAGCAGCTCTGCCTGACGAGTTTTCCGCACTGAGGAAAACTCCTCGTCATCCCAAGAAAGCCCTGCACCCATTTCCTCGCCCGTGGCCAACAACGGGTGACTTGTCGCCCACATCAATCGCAAGCAACTTTCGAGCCGCCGTCTGCCATCAACTACCAAGAAGCTTCCCCCTGTCTGCTATCCGCTACCCCTCATCTGCCTGCACAAGCATCTCCTCTTCTTTCATCTTGCCTCATTAGCCTCATCTGCTCCTTCCACGCTGACATCCTCCGTCCGTCTGCATCACTCATTCTGAGTCGCCTTCTCACACTGCCTTCTCGCTTCGTCAACAGCTGCAGCCAAAACTGCCGACGTCAGGATATCGGACACCACCAGTCTTCTTGCTCCCACTTCCGAGCCAACTAGGGAACAATCCGTCACTCTTCTGAAATCAGCGGTCCAGTGGACCTGCCCGCTGCCTGACTCCCTCTGCCTCAACCAATTTCTTCCAGCTGACAGGATATCGGCCACCACCAGTCTTCCTGCTCCCACTTCCGAGCCAACTGGGGAACAAGCCTTCACTGTCCTGAATGCAGAAAGAAGTAGTTGTGTCACTCCATCTCCCTGCCGTGATGCGTCTCATCACATCTCCCTCCGCTCGCATCGCTCGCCATCTCTCTCCTTTAGCATCATCGCCAGTCTTCTACCCTCACTCCTCGCGTCACCCTCATCAGCCTCCATCATTCCTCATCCTCCTCGCTCAGGTCTCCCTTGCTCCATCAGCCGCTCGTCCCTACCTGATCTCCGCCATTCCTCCATCACCAGCGTCCTCCGCGTTGCCTTCACATCCATTCTCTTCATCAGTATCATCTCTTCACGCACGTGGCTCCACGCCCACTCATCAATCAATCGCTTCATCCGCTTCGCATCGCTTTCAGCTTGGCATAAGGATCCGCCCGGTCGCATCGCCTTTCTTTCCGCGACGACCTGCGCCCACGCCGAAACTTCATTCAGCGCACGCGGTTTGCCCCTGCGCCCACTCAGCCATCATCATCAGCCTCTATCATCAGCAATCATCAGCATCTGTGAATGGCACTATGATCTGCATGAGCTAGCTGCCCGCTTCCGCAGTAGCCTGCACCCACGCCAGAAGCAGATTTCTTGCGGCGCATTGGCACCTGCCTTCCCCTTGCCGCATCTTACTCCCCTATTTCAATCACGCACGAGGTCTCGCCCCTACGTCCATTCCGTTATCCATCGTTCCTCCATCATCCGCTTCCACTCTGCTCGGCACAAGGATCCGCCCGGTCGTATCGCCTGTTCTGCGGCGGCCTCCGCCCACGCTGCCAACTTCCGTCACGCACGTGGTTCCTCCCCTGCACCCACTCCATCATCAATCGGTCCTCGTCATCTGCATCATCTTCAATTCGGCGCAAGGATCTGCCCAGTTGTATCGCTTGTTCCGCAACGACCTACCCTCACGTCGAAACCTCCATCATTAAATTCAATCAGTCTTTGCTCCCACTTCATCCTTCAGTGACTTCCTCTCCTGCCAGTTTCTGTCAAATCTACCTCCATCCCTTCAACCAAATCCACATGGCGGGATGACGTTCAACCTCCTGGTGGGAACAATGACAAATCTCTCCTAAAATATTCGCCATTGCCAAATGGATTCCAATCCTTCACTTCAACTCAATATGAATCCACAACTACCTCATCCGGCACACTGCTCTGCAAAGAACTACGAATACATAGATGCATCATATCAATCTCTGGACCATCTTCTCTCAGTGAAGAGGCTACTTATACTCTGACCACCACAACCTCAACGACAATCAGGAAGTGACCCGATACTGGCAAGAATACTTCTATGCTGAGTATCAGGCACTTCTCATTCTCTGGCTCACCACTGAAGAGCCCTTCCGATCATCTCTCAGACACTATGATGTTTAGGTACCTGACATATACGCTCTAACTCTGGAACTGAGAGAAGTCAGTGAAACAAGAGGAGCGCGTCGATGGCTCAGTCTTCCACAACGCGTCAGGGTCAGAGATCTCCCGGCACCACTGAGGGTCCCCCCCTAAATATCTTCCTGGTCCTCCTTCCCCACCATCAGTGGCCAAACCCTCAATAGAAGAGGACTAAAAGTACTCATGGATCAGCTTATCTGAACTGCTTGAATGACCATTGTGAGTTTCAAGGGGGGTGTCAGAAATTGGCATCAAAGACACTCACTCTGGTCACTCAGCGAGGAAAAGATCAGCCTTTCTCAATAACAGTTCAGGCTCAAGTCCGAACCACCTTGGTCACCAACGATAGGATCTCAGGACCGTTGAACGAACAGAGACCGAGTCATCGCTTAATAAAGTGACACCTGTCACCCACGTCCGGCTAGTGGAAAAAAGCCGTTGAACATGCCTTTGTCCTGTTCTGTCCATATATACCAGGGAGGTTCATTCCCTTGAGTTAACCAGAATGGTTCTGCCCATCCTGTTCCCTTTTGGTTCCTCGGCTTCGCCGCCGTATCTTCGCTCTGCTCGCGCCTCGCATTTCCTGTCTTTGCAAGCCTCTCTCAACTCTTCGCTCCGTCACTCTTGTTTCTTCGCTCAGCTCTCTTAATCAGCCAACCATCACTCATCTCCTCGGCACTCTCTCACATCAACCTGTCTACCTGGACTACCTCGCGTCCTTGCCTCTATCGGCTTCCGCGACTAACTCCTCGGACTGCCCTTGCCTACGTCACTCTGCTGACGTATGCTTGCGTATTCTGATGCTTCCGCCTGCATCTGCCGCTGCTGTTCTCGTGTCTGCATTCTTCTGACAAGAGTGTCCAATCATAGTGTACATATAGTATGCATGACCTTGCAGGTATAAACACGGAAAAAAACCGGTGGCTTGGCACGGCTATTGTGCGCAATGCCTTGACAAAGTTTGCATGTGCCAATGACCATGACCACAAAGTTTACCAAGTACCTTAAACGGCTATGAATCATAACACGAGTCAGCCTTGGTCAGAGTGTCCAATCACAAAGCAGATATGCTAGGCACGAACTTGCAGGTATAAACAAGGTAGAATACTGGTGGCTTGGTGTGGCTATTGTACACAATGCCTTGACAAAGTTGGCATGTGCCACTGACCATGACCACAAATGTATCCAAGTGACTTTTAGTTTTATTGATCATGATACGAGTCAGCTACGATCAGAGTGTCCAATCAAAATGCAGATGTACTAGGCATGATCTTGCACGTTCAAACAAGGTAAAATACGGGTGGCTCGGTGTGGCTATTATGCGCAATGCCTTGGCAAAGTTGGCATGTTCCACTGACCATGACCACAAAGTTTACCAATTGACGTTTACATCTATTGATCATAACACGAGTAAGCCACGGTCAGAGTGTCCAATCACAGTGCAGATGTACTAAGCATGATCTTGCAGGTGCAAACAAGGTAGAATACTGGTGGCTTGGTGTGGCTATTGTGCGCAATGCCTTGACAAAGTTGGCACGTGCCACTGACCATGACCACAAATGTATCCAAGTGACTATTACATCTCTTGATCATAACACGAGTAAGCCACGATCAGAGTGTCCAATCACAGTGCAGATGTACTAAGCATGATCTTGCACGTGCAAACGATGTGAAAACGGGTGGCTTGGCATGGCTCTTGTGCCTAATGCCTTGACAAAGTTGGCACGTGCCACTGACCATGACCACAAATGTATCCAAGTGACTATTACATCTCTTGATCATAACACGAGTAAGCCACGATCAGAGTGTCCAATCACAGTGCAGATGTACTAAGCATGATCTTGCACGTGCAAACGATGTGAAAACGGGTGGCTTGGCATGGCTCTTGTGCCTAATGCCTTGACAAAGTTGGCACGTGCCACTGACCATGACCACAAATGTATCCAAGTGACTATTACATCTCTTGATCATAACACGAGTAAGCCACGATCAGAGTGTCCAATCACAGTGCAGATGTACTAAGCATGATCTTGCACGTGCAAACGATGTGAAAACGGGTGGCTTGGCATGGCTCTTGTGCCTAATGCCTTGACAAAGTTGGCACGTGCCACTGACCATGACCACAAATGTATCCAAGTGACTATTACATCTCTTGATCATAACACGAGTAAGCCACGATCAGAGTGTCCAATCACAGTGCAGATGTACTAAGCATGATCTTGCACGTGCAAACGATGTGAAAACGGGTGGCTTGGCATGGCTCTTGTGCCTAATGCCTTGACAAAGTTGGCACGTGCCACTGACCATGACCACAAATGTATCCAAGTGACTATTACATCTCTTGATCATAACACGAGTAAGCCACGATCAGAGTGTCCAATCACAGTGCAGATGTACTAAGCATGATCTTGCACGTGCAAACGATGTGAAAACGGGTGGCTTGGCATGGCTCTTGTGCCTAATGCCTTGACAAAGTTGGCACGTGCCACTGACCATGACCACAAATGTATCCAAGTGACTATTACATCTCTTGATCATAACACGAGTAAGCCACGATCAGAGTGTCCAATCACAGTGCAGATGTACTAAGCATGATCTTGCACGTGCAAACGATGTGAAAACGGGTGGCTTGGCATGGCTCTTGTGCCTAATGCCTTGACAAAGTTGGCACGTGCCACTGACCATGACCACAAAGTTTACCAATTGACGTTTACATCTATTGATCATAACACGAGTAAGTCACGGTCAGAGTGTCCAATCACAATGCAGATGTACTAGGCATGATCTTGCACGTTCAAACAAGGTAAAATACGGGTGGCTCGGTGTGGCTATTGTGCGCAATGCATTGACAAAGTTGGCATGTGCCACTGACTATGACCACATGTGTATCCAAGTGACTTTTACTTCTATTGATCATAACACGAGTCAGCCACGGTCAGAGTATCCAATCACAACGGCAATGTACTAGGCATGACCTTGTACGTACAAACAAGGTACAATACTGGTTGTTCGGTGTGGCTATTTTGTGCAATACCTTGACAAAGTTGGCATGTGCCACTGACCATGACCACAAAGTTCACCAAGTGAGTTTAACTTCTACGAATCCTAACTCAAGTCAGCCAATGTCAGAGTGCCCAATCACAGTGCACATGTACTAGGCATGACCTTGCAGGTACGTACAAGGTAAAAAACCGGTGTCTTGGCACGGCTATTGTGCGCAATGTCTTGACATAGTTGGCATGTGCCACTTGACCATGACCACAAAGTTTACCAGGTACCATAAACGGCTATGAATCACAACATGAGATAGCCACGATCAGAGTGTTCAATCACAATGCAGATATACTGGGCATGACCTTCAGGTATAAAAAAGGTATAATAGTGTTGGCACGGTGTGCCTATTGTGTGCATTGCCTTGACAATGTTGGCATGTGCCACTGACCATGACCACAAATGTATCCAAGTGACTTTTACTTCTATTGATCATAACACGAGTCAGCCACGGTCAGAGTGTCCAATCACAGTGCAGATGTACTAAGCATGATCTTGCACGTGCAAACGATGTGAAAACGGGTGGCTTGGCATGGCTCTTGTGCCTAATGCCTTGACAAAGTTGGCATGTGCCACCGACCATGACCACAAAGTTTACCAAGTACCTTAAGCGGCTATGAATCATAACACGAGTCAGCCACCGTCAGAGTGTCCAATCACCGTGCGGACATATTGGGCATGACCTAGCACGTATAAACAAGGTACAATACTGGTGGCTCGGTGTGGCTATTGTGCGTAATGCATTGACAAAGTTGGCATGTGCCATTGACCATGACCACGAATGTATCCAAGTGAATTTTAGTTCTATTGATCATAACACGAGTTAACCACGGTCAGAGTGTTTAATCACAGTACACATCTAATACGCATGACCTTGCAGGTATAAACAAGGTGAAAAACCGGTGACTTGGCATGGCTATTGTGCGCAATGCCTTGACAAAGCTGGCATGTGTAACTGACCATGACCAAAAAGATTGCCAAGTACCTTATACGGGTATGAATCATAACACGAGTCAGCCACAGTCAAAGTGTTCAGTCACAGTGCAGATATACTGGGCATCACCTTGCACGTATAAACAAGGTAGAATACTGGTGGCTCGGTGTGGCTACTGTGCGCAATGCCTTGACATAGTTGGCATGTGCCACTGACCATGACCACAAATGTATCCAAGTGACTTTTACTTCTATTGATCATAACACAAGTCAGCCACGGTCAGAGTGTCCAATCACAGTGCACATCTAATATGCATGACCTTGCATGTACAAACAAGGAAAAAAACCCGGTGGTTTGGCATGGCTATTGTGCGCAATGCCTTGACAAAGCTGGCATGTGCCACTGACCATGACCACAAAGTTTGCTAAGTACCTTAAACGGCTATGAATCATAACACGAGTCAGCCACGGTCAGAGTGTCCAATCATCGTGCAGATGTATTAGGCATTATCTTGCAGGTGCAAAAAAGGTAGAATACTGGTGGCTCGGTGTGGCTATTGTGCACAATGCCTTGACAAAGTTGGCATGTGCCACTGACCATGACCACAAATATATCCAAGTGACTTTCACTTCTATTGATCATAACTCGAGTCAGCCACGGTCAGAGTGTCCAATCACAGTGCAGATGTACTAGGTATGATCTTGCATGTACAACCAAGGTCGAATACTGGTGGCTCGGTGTGGCTACTGTGCGCAATGCCTTGACAAAGTTGGCATGTGCCACTGAACATGACCACAAAGCTTACCAAGTGACTTTATCTTTTACAATTTGTAACACGAGTCAGCCACGGTCAGGGTGTCCAATCACAGTGCAGGTTTACTAGGCATGGTCTTGCAGGTACAAACAAGGTACAATACTGGTCGCTTGGTGTGGCTATTGTGCGCAATGCCTTGACAAAGTTGGCATGTGCCACTGATCATGGGCATAAATGTATACAATTGACTTTTACTTCAATTGATCACAACATGAGTCAACCATGGTCAGAGTGTCCAATCATAGTGTACATCCAATATGCATGACCTTTCAGGTATAAACAAGGCAAAAAACCGGTGGCTTGGCACGGCTATTGTGTGCAATGCCTTGACGAAGTTGGCATGTGCCAGTGACCATGACCACAAATGTATCCAAGTGACTATCACTTCTATTGATCATAACACGTGTCAGTCATAGTCAGAGTGTCCAATCATAGTGCAGATGTACTAGGCATGATCTTCAAGGTGCAAAAAAGGTAGAATACTGGTGGCTCGGTGAGGCTATTGTACAGAATGCCTTGACAAGGTTGGCATGTGCCACTGACCATGACCACAAATGTATCAAAGTGACTTTTACTTCTATTGATCATAACACAAGTCAGCCACGGTCAGAGTGTCCAATCACATTGCAGATGTACTAGACATGAATTTGCAGGTACAAACAAGGTAGAATTCTGGTGGCTCGGTGTGGCTATTGTCTGCAATGCCTTCACAAAGTTGGCATGTGCCACTGACCATGACCACAACGTTTACCAAGTCACTTTAACTTCTACGAATCATAAAACGTTTCAGCCACGGTTTGAGTGCCCAATCACAGTTCAGATGTACTAGGCATGACCTTGCAGGTATAAACAAGGTAGAAATATGGTGGCTTGACACGGCTATTGTGCGCAATGCCTTGGCAAAGTTGGCATGTGCCACTGACCATGACCACAAAGTTTACAAGGTACCTTAAACGGCTATGAATCATAACACGAGTCAGCCACGGTCACAGTATCCAATCACAGTGCAGATGTACTAGGCATGATCTTGCAGCTGCAAACAAGGTAGAGTACTGGTGGCTCAGTGTGGTTATTGTGCGCAATGCCTTGAAAAATTTGCCAAGTGCCACTGAACATGACCACAAATGTATCCAAGTGACTTTTACTTCTATTCATCATAACACAAGTCAGCCACGGTCAGAGTGTCCAATCATCGTGCAGATGTATTAGGCATTATCTTGCAGGTGCAAAAAAGGTAGAATACTGGTGGCTCGGTGTGACTATTGTGCACAATGCCTTGACAAAGTTGGCATGTGCCACTGACCATGACCACAAATGTATCCAAGTGACTTTTACTTCTACGAATCATAAAACGAGTTAGCCACAGTCAGAGTGGCCAATCACAGTTCAGATGTACTAGGCATGGTCTCGAATGTACAGACAACATACAATGCTGGTGGCTCGGTGTGGCTATTGTGCGCAATGCCTTGACAAAGTTGGCATGTGCCACTGGCAATGACCACAAAGTTTACCAAGTACCTTCAACAGCTATGAATCATATCACAAGTCAGGCACGGTCAGAGTGTCTGATTACAGTGCAGATATAATGGGCATGACCTTGCAGATATAAACAAGGTAGAATACTGGTGGCTTGATGTGGCTATAGAGCGCAATGCCTTGACAATGTCTGCATGTGCCACTGACCGTGACCACAAATGTATCCAATTGACTGTTACTTCTATTGATCATAACATGAGTCAGCCACGGTCAGGGTGTCCAATCATAGTGTACATCCAATATGCATGACCTTGCAGGTATAAAGAAGGTAAAGAACCGGTGGCTTGGCACGGCTACTGTGTGCAATGCCTTGACAAAGTTGGCATGTGCCACTGACCATGACCACAAATGTATCCAAGTGACTATTACTTCTCTTGATCATAACACGAGTCAGTCACGGTCAGAGTGTCCAATCATAGTGCAGTTGTACTAGGCATGATCTTGCAGGTGCAAAAAAGGTAGAATACTGGTGGCTCGGTGAGGCTATTGTACAGAATGCCTTGACAAAGTTGGCATGTGCCACTGACCATGACCACAAATGTATCCAAGTCAATTTTACTTCTATTGATCATAACACAAGTCAGCCACGGTCAGAGTGTCCAATCAGATTGCAGATGTGCTAGACATGACCTTGCAGGTACAAACAAGGTATAATTCTGGTGGCTCGGTGTGGCTATTGTCCGCAATGCCTTCACAAAGTTGGCATGTGCCACTGACCATGACCACAACGTTTACCAAGTGACTTTAACTTCTATGAATCATAAAACGAGTCAGCCACGGTTTGAGTGCCCAACCACAATTCAGATGTACTAGGCATGACCTTGCAGGTATAAACAAGGTAAAAATCTGGTGGCTTGACACGGCTATTGTGCGCAATGCCTTAGCAAAGTTGGCATGTGCCACTGACCATGACCCCAAAGTTTACGAAGTTCCTTAAACGGCTATGTATCCGAACACGTGTCAGCCACGGTCAGAGTATCCAATCACATTGCAGATGTACTGGGCATGATATTGTAGGTGCAAACAAGGTAGAATACCGGTGGCTCGGTGTGGCTATTGTGCGCAATGCCTTGACAAAGTTGGCAAGTGCCACTGACCATGACCACAAATGTTTCCAAGTGACTTTTGCTTCTATTGATCATACCACAAGTCAGCCACGGTCAGAGTGTCCAATCACAGTGCACATGTACTAGGTATGACGTTACACGTAGAAACAAGGTAGAATACTGGTGGCTCAGCCTGGCTATTGTGCGCAATGCCTTGAAAAAGTTGGCATGTACCACTGACCATGACCACAAGGTTTACCAAGTACTTTAAACGGATATGAATCATATCACGAGTCAGGCACGGTCAGAGTGTCCAATCACAGTGCACATGTACTAGGTATGACGTTACACGTAGAAACAAGGTAGAATACTGGTGGCTCAGCCTGGCTATTGTGCGCAATGCCTTGAAAAAGTTGGCATGTACCACTGACCATGACCACAAGGTTTACCAAGTACTTTAAACGGATATGAATCATATCACGAGTCAGGCACGGTCAGAGTGTCCAATCACAGTGCACATGTACTAGGTATGACGTTACACGTAGAAACAAGGTAGAATACTGGTGGCTCAGCCTGGCTATTGTGCGCAATGCCTTGAAAAAGTTGGCATGTACCACTGACCATGACCACAAGGTTTACCAAGTACTTTAAACGGATATGAATCATATCACGAGTCAGGCACGGTCAGAGTGTCCAATCACAGTGCACATGTACTAGGTATGACGTTACACGTAGAAACAAGGTAGAATACTGGTGGCTCAGCCTGGCTATTGTGCGCAATGCCTTGAAAAAGTTGGCATGTACCACTGACCATGACCACAAGGTTTACCAAGTACTTTAAACGGATATGAATCATATCACGAGTCAGGCACGGTCAGAGTGTCCAATCACAGTGCACATGTACTAGGTATGACGTTACACGTAGAAACAAGGTAGAATACTGGTGGCTCAGCCTGGCTATTGTGCGCAATGCCTTGAAAAAGTTGGCATGTACCACTGACCATGACCACAAGGTTTACCAAGTACTTTAAACGGATATGAATCATATCACGAGTCAGGCACGGTCAGAGTGTCCAATCACAGTGCACATGTACTAGGTATGACGTTACACGTAGAAACAAGGTAGAATACTGGTGGCTCAGCCTGGCTATTGTGCGCAATGCCTTGACAAAGTTGGCATGTGCCACTGACCATGACCACAACGTTTACCAAGTGACTTTAACTTCTACAAATCGTAACACAAGTCAGCCACGGTTTGAGTGTTCAATCTCAGTTCAGATGTAATCGGCATGACCTTGCAGGTATAAACAAGATAAAAATCCTGTGGCCTCGCACGGCTTTTGTGCGCAATGCCTTGACAAAGTTGGCGCGTGCCACTGACCATGACCACAAAGTTTACGAAGTACCTTAAACGGCTATGAATCATAACACGAGTCAGCCACGGTCAAAGTATCCAATCACAGTGCAGATGTACTAGGCATTATCTTGCAGGTGCAAACAAGGTATAATACTGGTGGCTCGGTGTGGCTATTGTGCGCAATGCCTTGACAAAGTTGGCAAGTGCCACTGACCATGACCACAAATGTATCCAAGTGACTTTTACTTCTATTGATCATAACACAAGTCAGAAACAATCAGAGTGTCCAATCACAGTTCACATGTACTAGGTATGATCTTGCATGTACAAACAAGGTCGAATATTGGTGGCTCGGTGTGGCTACTGTGCACAATGCCTTGACAAAGTTTTCATGTGCCACTGACCATGACCACAAATTTTACCAAGTGACTTTATCTTCTACAAATCGTAACACGAGTCAGCCATGGTCAGAGTGTCCAATCACAGTTTAGATGTACTAGGCATGACCTTGCACGTATAAAAAATGTATAATAATGGTGGCTCGGTGTGGCTATTGTTCGCAATGCCTTGACAAAGTTGGCATGTACCACTAACCATGACCACAAATGTATACAAGTGACTTTTACTTCTATTGATCATAACACGAGTCAGCCACGGTCAGAGTGTCCAATCAAAGTACAGATATACTGTGCATGACCTTGCAGGAATAAACAAGGTAGAATACTGGTGGCTCGGTGTGGCTATTGTGCGCAATGCCTTGACAAAGTTGGCATGTGCCACTGATCATGACCAAAAATGTTTACCAAGTGACTTTAACTTCTACAAATCGTAACACGAGTCAGCCACGGTCAGAGTGCCCAATCACAATGCACGTCTAATATGCATGACCTTGCAAATATAAACAGGGTAAAAAACCTATGTCTTGGCACAGCTATTGTGCGCAATGCCTTGACAAAGTTGGCATGTGCCACTGACCATGACCACAAAGTTTACCAAGTAACTTAAACGGCTATGAATCATAACACGAGTCAGCCACGGTCAGAGTGTCCAATCACAGTGCAGATATACTGGGCATGACCTTGCAGGTATAAACAAGGTAGAATACTGGTGACTCGGTGTGGCTATTGTGCGCAATGCCTTGACAGAATTGGCATGTGCCACTGAACATGACCACAAATGTATGCAAGTGACCTTTACTTCTATTGATCGTAACACGAGTCAGCCACGGTCAGAGTTTCCAATCACAGTGCAGATATACTAGGCATGATCTTGCAGGTTCAAACAAGGTAGATACTGGTGGCTCCGTGTGGCTATTGTACGCAATGCCTTATCAAAGTTGGCACGTGCCACTGACCATGACCACAAAGTTTACCAAGTGACTTTATCTTCTACAAATCGTAACACGAGTCAGCCATGGTCAGAGTGTCCAATCACAGTTTAGATGTACTAGGCATGACCTTGCAGGTATAAAAAAGGTATAATAATGGTGGCTCGGTGTGGCTATTGTGCGCAATGCCTTGACAAAGTTGGCATATAC
Source organism: Penium margaritaceum (assembly GCA_023375785.1). Lineage (NCBI taxonomy): Eukaryota > Viridiplantae > Streptophyta > Zygnematophyceae > Desmidiales > Peniaceae > Penium > Penium margaritaceum. The sequence goes on along the minus strand of SZWC01008484.1, from coordinate 88,226 downwards.
CACAAAACATGACCACAAATGTATCCAAGTGACTTTTTCTTCTATTGATCATAACACGAGTCAGCCACGGTCAGAGTGTCCAAGCACAGTACAGATATAGTGTGCATGACCTTGCAGGAATAAACAAGGTAGAATACTGGTGGCTCGGTCTGGCTATTTTGCGCAATGCCTTGACAAAGGTGGCACGTGCCACTGATCATGACAAAAAATGTTTACCAAGTGACATTATCTTCTACAAATCGTAACACGAGTCAGCCACGGTCAGAGTGCCCAATCACAGTGCACGTCTAACATGCATGACCTTGCAAATATAAACATGGTAAAAACCCGATGTCTTGGCACAGCTATTGTGCGCAATGCCTTGACAAAGTTGACATGCGCCACTGACCATGACCACAAAGTTTACCAAGTAACTTAAACGGCTATGAATCATAACACGAGTCAGCCACGGTCAGAGTGTCCAATCACAGTGCAGATATATTGTGCATGAACTTGCAGGTATAAACAAGGTAGAATACTAGTGGCTCGGTGTGGCTATTGTGCGCAATGCCTTGACAAAGTTGGCATGTGCCACTGACCATGACCACAAATGTACCTAAGTGACTTTTACTTCTATTGATCATAACACGAGTCAGCCACGGTAAGAGTGTCCAATCACAGTGCAGATATACTAGGCATGATCTTGCAGGTTCAAACAAGGCAGATACTCGTGGCTCGGTGTGGCTATTGTACGCAATGCCTTGACAAAGTTGGCATGTGCCACTGACCATGACCACAAATGTATCCAAGTGACTTTTACTTCTATTGTTCATAACACGAGGCAGCCACGGTCAGAGTTGTCATAAATGAAGCCTTGACAAGAGAGGACAATATTAACCTTGTTCTCAAGAACGGTTCAAGTCCACCGACTGAACCACCTTGACCAATGGCTCTCCGGTCAGTCGACCGTTCGGACCTATTAGTCAAGTCATCCCCTAATAAATTGACACCTGTCACACGCGTCCGGCTAGCGGCAAGAAGCCGTTGCTTTACTCTTTTGTCCTGTTGTCACACACAATCCTGCCGCAGCTCCGCGGAAGAAGCAATCGGCGGAACATGATTCAGGGAGGCAAAGGATCCGCGCATGGTATGCTGGCTCCCGCGGATNCGGTTGAGCGAGGGGTAGGCGCGGATCCGGAAAAGCAGGAGGCAGGGCACCGGTGGAAGGGTCGCCGCAGACGAATGTTCGTTTTCACTGGTTCCTCTCGGCCAAAGTATTGGTGGCTAGGCGGGAAGCAGTGAAGGGAAATGCCGCGGTGCGAAGGAAACAGGGACAAGCCGAAGCATGATCCGCGGCCACTGACGAAGCGCAGGCCGAACTGCGGAGGAAGTAAGCAATCAGAGGAGAAAAGACCAATCAACACAAGCGACTAAGCATCAATTACGGAGGAACCTCGGGAGACGCACCACAGAAGACGAAGATTCAAGGAAGAACACGAAGAACCGCGTGTACAACCCGCGGTTGAAGAAAGTGACCAGTAGAGTAGACAGCGTGTGGGACGAGACCCGCGGTGCGTAGCCGCACCGCGTGGAGTCCGAGTAGGAGTGGGAGGATGTGAGAGGGAGGAGACCGTCGGCGTGTAGACACGCCGTGCGGAGTCCCGAGTAGAAAAGGGGCCTCACTAGCAGTAGAAAGATGGCAACTCAGACGTGCTTGTCTTCCAAAGCATTCCATGTACTCCGCCATCAGCTTTATCAAAGTCATTGACATACTCACATTTCGGTGTTCNTGGCTCTCCGGTCAGTCGACCGTTCGGACCTATTAGTCAAGTCATCCCCTAATAAATTGACACCTGTCACACGCGTCCGGCTAGCGGCAAGAAGCCGTTGCTTTACTCTTTTGTCCTGTTGTCACACACAATCCTGCCGCAGCTCCGCGGAAGAAGCAATCGGCGGAACATGATTCAGGGAGGCAAAGGATCCGCGCATGGTATGCTGGCTCCCGCGGATGCGGTTGAGCGAGGGGTAGGCGCGGATCCGGAAAAGCAGGAGGCAGGGCACCGGTGGAAGGGTCGCCGCAGACGAATGTTCGTTTTCACTGGTTCCTCTCGGCCAAAGTATTGGTGGCTAGGCGGGAAGCAGTGAAGGGAAATGCCGCGGTGCGAAGGAAACAGGGACAAGCCGAAGCATGATCCGCGGCCACTGACGAAGCGCAGGCCGAACTGCGGGGGAAGTAAGCAATCAGAGGAGAAAAGACCAATCAACACAAGCGACTAAGCATCAATTACGGAGGAACCTCGGGAGACGCACCACAGAAGACGAAGATTCAAGGAAGAACACGAAGAACCGCGTGTACAAACCGCGGTTGAAGAAAGTGACCAGTAGAGTAGACAGCGTGTGGGACGAGACCCGCGGTGCGTAGCCGCACCGCGTGGAGTCCGAGTAGGAGTAGGAGGATGTGAGAGGGATGAGACTGTCGGCGTGTAGACACGCCGTGCGGAGTCCCGAGTAGAAAAGGGGCCTCACTAGCAGTAGAAAGATGGCAACTCAGACGTGCTTGTCTTCCAAAGCATTCCATGTACTCCGCCATCAGCTTTATCAAAGTCATTGACATACTCACATTTCGGTGTTCCGCCCATTGCCCTCTTGCCTTCAGTAAACTCTTGGAGTCCAGTCCGCGGACTATGGGAGTAGGCGCATAAAGAACCAAAAGTCCGATTGAGGTGGGCTGCCGGCGGTGTCCCTTGCTTACACACGTCCGCGGAACTGGGTTCCGCGGAGAGGAGTCGGACGCCACGAGGTGGTGGACTCCCGTATGGGAAGAAGTGGAACGCGGAGCGTCATTCATCGGTGAGGTACCTACGCAGGTGTGAAACTGTGATCCGCGACATAGCTAATAGTTGGGATCTTCCTTTGTGGATTGTTGCATTCCAGTAGTCCGCGGAGAGATACTTATCATAGGGTGCAGCCGCAGTAGTCCATGACTTGTGGTCCGCGGAGTGACCTCTAGACTAAGGGTGATAGCCGCACCTTGCTCAGCACCTCTAGTCAACTCATAGTAGTAGAAAGAGTAATCCGCGGGGTTCCGCGGAGAGTTCCCATCCGCGGAAAGATCAAGGGAGCGGCGAAATTGGGGGTATCAGTGTCATGGTACGGTGAGCGTGGAAGGTTCTAAGCTCCCTGTCAGCAGAACTGCACGTGCCTTTCAGATCAGTCGTTCATGTCGGCGGCTAGCTTCGTGTATCAGGACACAAGGCGCCGGCAGCAGCTGTTATCAGCGCGGAGCTTCCTGCCACAACGGGCTGCGACCTGCGCGGGAAGCCGGGATTCCTCACCTATGTTGTCCCGCGCACCAGTCAGCTTCTCGCCGGGCTCTGATCCGCTCGCCCAACACCGACGAGTAACCGAGTGGTTGGAGCAGCTACACTGGCGTCGCATTATGGATGCGCACGCCGAACACGCGGAGGTGGAGAGTGTCCACAGTTCCGACAGCCATGGATCGGCCCAGCATCAACAGGACCAAGGGGGCCAGCCAATTGCGCCACTTGGGGCGCAGTGGTTCTCCGATGCGCCACCTTCCCTGCAGGAAACCTCCGGTGGTGGAGAGCTCGAGGTCTACCGCGGACTGGTGTATCGGCGTCGGGGCGGATAGCAGCAGCAGGACCCTGGCGGAACAGAGGTGCAGCACGTGCCCCCGCCAGCACACTCGCAACCCTTACCACTAAGCCCCGAGCATTCAGGGATTCCCGAAACACTAGCACCAGATGAGCAATGGATGTCGGCGCAGTAGCCGAGGATGGGACTCCTGAATCCCGCCCTTGGGATGCCTCAGGACACAAACCCGCCGCGGCAGCCGGCCGGGACAACCACGGGCGCTCTAACCGCGGAACCACCTGGGCCAGAACTACAGCCGCAGCAGATGGTTGTATCCGCACAACCCACAGGAGGCACGCAGATGGGGATGCCTATGCCAGTGCAGGCATCGGGAGTTGCGCAGCCACCGATGAACCAACTCACTATGGGTCAGACTCTCCCGACCATGGGAACANGCCACCTTCCCTGCAGGAATCCTCCGGTGGTGGAGAGCTCGAGGTCTACCGCGGACTGGTGTATCGGCGTCGGGGCGGATAGCAGCAGCAGGACCCTGGCGGAACAGAGGTGCAGCACGTGCCCCCGCCAGCACACTCGCAACCCTTACCACTAAGCCCCGAGCATTCAGGGATTCCCGAAACACTAGCACCAGACGAGCAATGGATGTCGGCGCAGCAGTCGAGGATGGGACTCCTGAATCCCGCCCTTGGGATGCCTCAGGACACAAACCCGGCGCGGCAGCCGACCGGGACAACCACGGGCGCTCTAACTGCGGAACCACCTGGGCCAGAACTACAGCCGCAGCAGATGGTTGTATCCGCACAACCCACAGGAGGCACGCAGATGGGGATGCCTATGCCAGTGCAGGCATCGGGAGTTGCGCAGCCACCGATGAACCAACTCACTATGGGTCAGACTCTCCCGACCATGGGAACAACCGCGGAAGTGGTCGCGCAGCTCCAAGCAATTGAAGTAGTCCAGCAACCGAGTTATCCGCAGCAGCAGCAGACGGGGGGTGGACAAGCGAATACGACGCAACGGCTCCCGGCATCACAGCCAAGTCCGATCACTATGCCAACCGGAGCACCCTCGCAGCCACCTGCAACAGGTACACCACCACAGCAGCAGATGATGATGGGCACCGTGCAGGCGGCGGCCATGTGGCATCCGTCCACAGCGGGATCACGGCAGCTGGCGCATGTGCCACTACAGCCCACGATGCAACTGGGAACGATGGCTGGGCCCTCTGCAGTCCCGCAGCTGCCACAACAGATGCCTCAGCCCGGCAGCGGAGTCAACTACCAAGGGAACACGGCCCAACCTCTGACGACTGGGACCCAACCAATGAGTCAGCAGCAGCAAGCGATTGGAGGTGGAACACAGCTGATGGCTATAACGTGACCTCTTGCGGTAGTGCCGGCCCTGTGGACGATCCAGACACAGCAACAGATGGGTCCGATGCCGGTGGGAATGGTGCCGTAGACGATCGCGCCCAACCTGACTCAGCAGCAACACATGCCCACCTCCCAGCAGTTCCACCACAAACAGCCGGTGGGAACAATGGCAGTTGGGGCACCTCCCCAGGCCTCGCTGCCAACACCACAACAAACTGCACAGAGCCACTTGTACCTGCCCCCACAGCTGCTGCAAGGGAATCCGCACATGACCACCAGCGCTGGAGTTGCAGCTCCTCCCCATACCACGGCCACATTCCCACCAGTTCCGATGTACTGGGTATCGCAGACTGCAGTACCACCGGCACAGGGAACCCCGATGCTGCCGAGTGGGATGGCATTCTTCTCCACACCCTACACCACCTCCACAACCGCTCCCTCTTCCTGGTACATGCCTCTCCCTCCCACGCAAGCAAGTCTTCCCATGCCCGCGGGGCACCTCCAGATGCCGATCCATGCCAATGGATATTTTGCAGCTCTACCTGCTGCCCTCCCCCCGCCACATGCTGTGACTGCANACTCCGCAGCAACACATGCCCACCTCCCAGCAGTTCCACCACAAACAGCCGGTGGGAACAATGGCAGTTGGGGCACCTCCCCAGGCCTCGCTGCCAACACCACAACAAACTGCACAGAGCCACTTGTACCTGCCCCCACAGCTGCTGCAAGGGAATCCGCACATGACCACCAGCGCTGGAGTTGCAGCTCCTCCCCATACCGCGGCCACATTCTTACCAGTTCCGATGTACTAGGTATCGCAGACTGCAGTACCACCGGCACAGGGAACCCCGATGCTGCCGAGTGGGATGGCATTCTTCTCCACACCCTACACCACCTCCACAACCGCTCCCTCTTCCTGGTACATGCCTCTCCCTCCCACGCAAGCAAGTCTTCCCATGCCCGCGGGGCACCTCCAGATGCCGATCCATGCCAATGGATATTTTGCAGCTCTACCTGCTGCCCTCCCCCCGCCACATGCTGTGACTGCATTGAAGACTAACCGCAACACTGTCCCGCAGCTGCAGTACATCCGTTTTGAGCCTGCCAACATTCCCCGACTGGATTCTTTCAAAGGCGCCCCGGAGGAAGACCCCTGGGTCTTGCTCAAACAAATCACCCTTTCCACTAGCATTGGCCTAAATCTGCAGGACCTCTGCCTCGCCACCGCGGAACTCCACCTTCAGGGAGCAGCAGCGGACTGGTATAACGTGCGAGCACCTTTTCCATCTTTTGAGGACTTTGGTAACGCCCTCATAGAACGCTTTAAACATCTCACAAAGGAAGAAGCGTTGCGGAAGATTGAAAAAGAGGTCATGCGCAAGGAAGATGACATCCGCAAATTCTTGGACTAGTTCCTGACATGGGCCTCAGTGGCCAAGAGTCCACAGGGGGAAGGACTGCCGCTATGGGTTCTCCTGCAGAACCTCATCCGCGCCCTTCCGGATGAGATCAGCAGTCTCATGATCGCAGACGGCTACCCATCCCTGCAAGATGCGGTGCGGGACGCCACAGATATCTTCACCAGGCAACGGTAAACTCGACAATACCAGGGCGCCAACGCCCACGCACCTTCATCCTCACCCGCTCCACCTCCGCAGCAGCAGAAACCAAAAGCCTGTTACACGTGCCAAAGCCTAAAACACATCGCGCGGGACTACCCTCGCAAGAGACAAGCAGATCCGCGCCCTGAACCAGCTTCTCAGGACCCCATGGTCCAGCAGTGGCAGCAGTCTTACAACCAGATGTGGCCCGGCCAACAGCAGCAGCATCCGCCACAGCAGCAGCAACAGCCACAGCCACTGAACCCGCCACCCACGGGACAGGACAAGGCG